>CAKAKR010033351.1:0-27430 GCA_916700685.1 Adelosebastes latens
TTGTTTATTGGTGCAATATCAAAGACTCGGTTTAAAATTGTATTGCCGATAGGTCTGACACGTTCGTGTTACAGGCCTCCACACGATGAACACACCCCACAGTGTTTTGTGTAAACAGACCCTTGTGGTGGTCTTCTCTCTCTCCCCCCATCACTCCTCTCAATCTCTCCATCTTTTGATGGCCCTCTTCTGTTTTCCAGCTCTCGCTGTTTCTCCCCATGCCTCTCTTTCTCTCTCTCTCTCTCGCTTTGTGCGTCATCGCCCCCTCACTCTCTCTCCCTCTCTCTCCATGTCTGTCTGTCCATTCCTTTCTTCTCTGCCTTCACTCTTCAGAGGGCTCTTCATTTCACTGGAACGATGGATGAGAGGCTGGGGCCATCTGCAAGAGCTGATAAAACCACCCTCACACTCACTCACACACACACACACACGCTCGCAGATACTGACATACATACAGATGCAGAAACAAGGAGACATACAGAGATGCGGATGCATCACTAAACCTGTAAACGCACGCACGGTGCAAGAGCACACCACAATGAAGACACACTCCGGTGAACACACACCGGGAAAAAAAGTGTAAACACAGCATTAGACACAAAAAGACACACACACACACACACACACACCCCCACTACAGCCAGACTGCGGTTATGTAGGACACATGCGCTGAAACCTCTTAGACATATTCTGCATGTCAAGAGGGAAAGAAATAAAAGAAAAAAAGAGGGTTGAGATGAAAGGAGATGCAAAAAAGTGTAAAATTAACTAGATGAGAGCTGGAATAAAGATGAGCAGGGAAAGAGTTGAGGAAACGTGGGGGTCAGGAGGGAGAGTAAAAATATGCAAGAGATGGAAGGCGGCAAGGAGGAGTGGGTGATGAAGATGTGGAGAGGAGGAGAGAAAACGAGGGATGGACACGAAGAGCCTGGAGGACAGATTATGCAAAGAGAGGGAGATTAGAAGGAGAGATGAGGTGAAGGGAAGGTTGGTCAGCACGTCGGTTTGGCAGATGACGTTGAGCCTCGGCGAAAACACAGAATGATTTGAAAACAAAGAAAAACTTCCCAAACTGAGCCACTTATAGCCGACCTGAACGAGTACAATCCTGAGAGAACAACGGCTTCCACAGCGGCACATTTACATAGACAAACTAACTGCCTTAGTGTCTGTGGGACCAAACACTGAACAATGCTCATTAGCAGCACACACACCGTATCTATACACCCATCTATCCATTCAGAATATATTCTCCATGATTCAGCTAACTGAGAAATATTGACAATGTCATGTGTTTTGGGGAATCAGTGGTCAATCTGAGCTAGGGCTGTGCGATACAACGATATATATCATCAAAACAATATAAAAATGTCTTTTGTTATATTTTTCTATATCATTTCCATCATGATGACGAGAAACCAGCAGCAATAAAATAACGTACGGAGAAGCCGTGTACACCCCCAGATTCATATGATTAATTATAGTGGTGCATTTTCAATTGGTATGAATGTTTCACGCTATCAAACTACATGTCTTTTACTTACATTGCAATGACACAGAATGTAAATACAGCAGGTCTGAAACCAGTACAAAGAACTACTCTCTACAGCAAAGCGGCAACATCCGGGTCTGAAAGGTGAAGCCAATGCTGAGGTGCCTTACAATGTGGTTATTTCATATAGACGATTTATTAATTGAATTACCAGAAAATGTGCTATATTGTGATATATATTGTTATCTAGATATGAAATTACCTATATCGCTCAGCCCTAATCTGAGCCACATTTCTGTCTAACTGGCCCAACAAGAGGATTCCTGGTTAAACTAGTCAAACACGCTCAATTAATTCACGGTAATTCTCCTTTTCAGCCATCAAAAAGACCACCGGCTGATGTGCAAGCGAGTGCACCGACAAACCATCTCTGCATTACAATAAACCTGCTCGTTTCAAAGTTAGAGAAACAAAGGCTTGCTGTGGCTCCTGTCATACTAATGCAGGGCTGCTGGAGGACGCGGGGGACTTGTACAATGGTTACCACTGAAAATAATCCAGGAGGCCTTTCTTCACTCACTTCTGTTTTGCCATTAACATGCAGAGAATCACTTGTCTGCCAGTCCGACTGAGTGGCCACGCTCTCAGAGGAAGCGTGCGGCTGCTGTCACTAATACCAATTAAAAGTTATGACTTTGCCTAAGAAAGGGAGGTCAGATTCATCTTGCGATTGGGCTTTTTCTCGATGCTGCCTTGGCAACTGAGGGGTCACAGATTGTAAAATCGACCTCAAGAGAAATGACTTTAAACGAGCCAACTTGGTCGGTGTGCCGGGACAAAGTACCGCTGTGCCAGATTTGGCAGGTTGTGCGATATTACACTGGGATTTTACAGAACTAGTGTATCCTACAGTATTTCATTTTTCCTAAAAATCATTCAGAACCGTAAACCCTTGTTTACCAGCTTGAATACTCTGATTTAAACCTGACATGTTCACCTAATTCTGGATGGTATTCACGACTGTCCTGTTTCACACTGCTCGACTGTGACTGGATACCAATCATAAAGATACATGTCAGTATTTAAGCCTCAGAGACAAACTAGTGTTTGTTGCACTATGTAATGCACTAGCACTGCTCATTTGATATGGATAATTACTACAGTACATTTTAAACAAGTGTCGGTGTCATTTCTCATCTCATGTTTTTTTTATTATAGTGTTTCTTTGTCTAAGTTTCTCTCAGTTAAGCCTCATCTCATTATACTCATTTTCTCACTCTCTTTTAAACACCAGCTTTTGCAGGAGTGTGATCATGAACACAATTAAGCAAAACAATGTTTTAACACTTTTTTTTTAGCACAACTTCTAGCTATTCTTTCAGAGGTTGTACTGGGCTCAGTTTTTAAGCTAGAGTGAAGCTAAACATTGGTACCAACCATGTCGTGCTAGCTTGTCGGGAAAGAAGCTAAATAACGCTACGAAGTTTTGGTGAGGAAAAACTGGCATGGCCATTTTCAAAGGTGTCCCTTGACCTCTGACTTCAAGATATGTGAATGAAAATGGGTTCTATGGGTACCCACGAGTCTCCCCTTTACAGACATGCCCACTTTATGATAATCACATGCAGTTTGGGGCAAAAACCATACAGTTGTTTGAATGCAGTATAAATGTGTTATTTTCGCCTATTCTAGACAAATCACAGCATGGCTTTTTCTGTGGTGTTCCTCAAGGTCTTGGTGTCTTAATGTGGTATTTTGGAGGGATTATTGATAGTTTTTTATCAATTCTTGAGTGGTAAAAAAAATGGTAAGTGGTAAAAAGTAATTAATTCATTTTCATTTCTTATTTATGACTAGAACACCTTGCCACACAGTGCTGAATTGCATCTTCAGGTTCCCAGCTTTCAGATGATGTACACCACTTCTATGTGACATCTACTATTGATTTTTTTATCTACCCATGAACATCCCCTGTCCTCCACCCTCTAAAAAAAGGGTGCATAATGGTAATACCATCCAACTCAAACATCAACTGTCATTCAGGTATTAATGGAGTACAAAAACTATGTTTCTGGAAATTGAAATAATACATTTATACTACGTTCTCAGTTTTATTGAGGTATGCTTATATTTAATCCAAACAATTAGGCCACCCTCATAAAACATTGCATATGCAGTTACTCAATCATGAACTCAGTCTTTGTAAATGAGGCAGTCAGGTAGGAAACTGTCCACAAAAACGCAGCTTTGAGGGCCCTGGAAATTTTTTTTTTTAAGAATTACGAAAACACTTTCAGAGAAAAACATTTGCAGAAATTGATATAATTTTAAGAACACGCTGGACTGAATGCTCAAATGGAAAAACCATGCAGGGACGGTTGTTCCCTCCCTCTAGCCAGCTGCCTCATATCACTGAACACTGAATAAAACACACACACAAGAACTGTTCCTAAATTAAGCACAGACATTTTTTGCGCACTCTGCGCATAAAAAACGCTGAGTCGCAAAGAGGTGAGCCTTCACTAATGTACAAGGGACCTGATTAAAACTGACACACACAGTGGAGACACGGGAACTCACTAATTTAAGCATACAGCACTCTAATGTGAACGCATACAGGCGTGCTCTTTCACCGCACGCACACGCACACGCACACGCACACGCACACGCACACGCACACACACACACACACACAAGATGAGATTGGTAAACAACCAACTGAGAGACCGGAGAAAAGAAAACAATTACAGAATAAAGAGAGTGAGTGTGTCTGTGAGACACCTTGGAAAATACATAGATGAACCCTGAAGATATGAGGACAGTATAGACAGATAGAGAGACTAGAGAGAGAGAGAGAGAGAGAGAGATGGACGGAAAAGAGAAAGGAGGAGGGAGGCAATGGCATCTAGGTATGAAAAGGAGAGAGAGAGAGAGAGAGAATGACAAATAGGACAGCGTTAGCAAAAGATAGAGGGAGGTATATTGTGAAAAGAGGAAACAGGGGACCAGGTGTATATAAAGAGAAGGAGGAAGAGAAGGGAGGAATCCGATTTAAAAATAAACAAGTTAGGGAGGGGCGAGCGCGATGGAGGAATGGGAGACTAAGAAGCGACAAATAAGAAGAAGATTTCCATAGAGAGCAACAGAAGAGGGAGAGAGAGAGAGAGAGAGAGAGAGAGAGAGAGAGAGAGAGAGATAAGATGTAAGAAGGGGAGACAATAGGAGATGTACAAATAAATGGAAATGGGAGGGGGGCTGAGAAAGAAAACGACAGAACAAGAGTGTAAAAATTAGATGAAAGAGAGCAGAAAGTGAAGAGAGACCTGCAAAAACAAATCAGCAACACCAAGAGAAAAAGAGCAGATAGAACGAGAGAGGTAGGAGTCGGGGAGGAGAGAGAGAGAGAGAGAGAGAGAGAGAGAGAGAGAGAGAGAGAGAGAGAGAGAGAGAGAGAGAGAGAGAGAGAGAGAGAGAGAGAGAGAGAGAAAGGGGCAAAAAATAGAAAGCAGACAACAATGTGAAAGTAGACATGGTAAGAAATATGAAGCTGCAAAAACAAATCAACTAACAGAGTAGAGGGAGAGACGCAACGAGACAAAGGTACACGAGGGAGAGATGAGAAACGACGGAGAGAGAGAGAGCGAGAGAGTGAATAATAACTAGAGAGAAAACTAACACGGAGGAAAATATGAAATGGAAGAGAGTGAGATGGGAAGGAGATAGCGACAGAACGGACGGAAAGTGAAAACAGAGGAGGAATGATAAATGAGGCGAGTTAGGGAGGAGAGAGCCGATCGGATGGAAAAACAACATAAACGACAGGAATATGAGAAGGCTCGTCGACAGCGGGGACATTCAATTACAGACACGCAAACACACCTGTATGCATGCAGGCACACACCTTCTGTACATGCATGTGCCGCACACCTGTAATAAACAGACACGCACAGACGCAGGAGGAAATTGATAGTGACAGCAGGAAGTGAGGAGGGCAGATGGAAATGGCTCCGGAGAAAAGGCTGAGAGGGATAATAGGAGAAAAAAAAGATATATAGGAGATAGGCTGGAGTATAGGTCACCCATTACTGTGCATGGAGTTATACCGAAAGATAAAATATGGGCGGAGATGTAGCTGGTGTTCCTGGGGAGATGTATACAAAAACAATGTGTCACTGCGTTCTTTATGGCTGAGAAGGCGGCATGTTGTGGCCCTTTGTGAATTTGTTGCCACACAGATAGTGTTAACAGGTAAAGAGTTGGATGCAGCTGTCATCGCTAATTAAAAAAAAAAAAAAAAAAAGGCTAAAGCAAACAGAAATGGTTGTATGAGCAGATGTGGATTATTCATGTGGAGCGTAACCCCCAAAAAAAAGACACACTTAAGGTGAGCTGGAGCGGATCGTTTTTCTTTAATTTAGATATTTAGGGTGCGTATTAGGTTTTAAACGCTGTGTTTTCTTTCTAAATTCTGGGCTTAAATTTGTGTCTGCTTGTGAGAAATGGAAGCGGACATATGGAAATGGAAAATACTGCAGAAATGACCTTCAGGCTGTTACTTAGAAGCAGTGAAGAAATGACTTTATCTATTTTTATAGTTTCCAGCTTCAATCTGAAGTCAGTAACTGAGTAAATATGATATTAAAAACAAAGTTGTTTTTATAAAACGGTCACTATAGATTATAGACAGATAATATGTGAAAAAATATTGTGCTTCTGAACAACCAATCAATCTTAGAGAGGAGTCTCCGAGCAGCTGTCAATCACTGCTCACGAAACTCGTGAACTGTCGAACCAGGCAGCGCTGATCAATCATCATATGAATCAATATTCTGTTACTGTAATAGCCTATCTTGCCTCAAATGTTTTCAGAAACATATTTTAGCATACTGTTCAGGTGAAAAATTAGATATTTGCTCAAAGTCACCAACTGCAGCTTTAAATACTCTCCTAATGAACAATCAAAGAGAAAGATTGAAGTTATGTATGCTGTCATATGTGAACTAACTACCATGTTTGTTCTTCTAACATGACCTGATTAATACTTCGATGATCATTTGTACCGGCGAGGATGGCTGTATCATACAGAAATATGGTCATGAATATTAACATCAACAAAAGTGTCTGAAAAAATTGTAAATCACAAGTTTCTTTTACAAACAACCAATTGGTGCAAAACGGCAATTCCCATCTCAAGTGAAAGCAGCGTAACGGTATCTCTACAGCTCAACATCGAGTTGCATGTCGGTGTCATCATGAATGTAAAGATGTAGACCATCAAAAATGTGCTCCCGTTGCAAATATCCAAGAAAAATGACCTTTTATAAGCTGTTCAGATGAGGTGCACATTCAAAGTTACCTCCAACTCTACAACATAACTAACCTGCCTGGTGCAACAGGTTGGTACTAAGTTATAATGCTCAGACTAAACGAGGTTTGAACGTACAGTAGGGCTGGGCGATGATTCTATATGATAATTTTTCGTCTTTCAGTGGAATCATATCATGATGAAATTATATATCTAGATATCCTGATAAACAATAATGTTGTATAAATTAATAATAACGAGCATATAATAACATTTATCAGAAAATCTGATGCTAAATATTTGAGGGAATATAATTTGAGATTCTGATTGTTGTTTTTATTTTTATATCACACTTTAATTTAACACTCGGTTCAATGCAATTAACAAACGGTGTATATATGGAAATATTTATTCATTTTTCTCTCTATAGTTTCACTGTTTTTAATTAAATGACAAAATAATCATTCATTTACTTTTCCTTTGTCGAGTATACAAAAATAGGCTTCACCGTGCAGTTATTTCATATAGACTATTTATTTATTGACTTAATAGAAAACATACTATATTGTTATTGAGATATGAAATGACCTATATCGGGACAGAAGATTTTGGCCATATCACCAGCCCTATTTGAACGTATGCACAGCGGGTGCAACAGCCTGCTGCTATTCTGCACATACAGCTCATTTTTGAATTCATGCTTTGTTTTCCCAACTTATCTTCCCTCTTACAGTAATGATGTCTAAGTGTTGGAGTTACTGCTTGAAAATGTTGTCACGAAACTCATTCGCTTTATTTGGTTTTTCTATTATATTCCTCCGTGAGATGTATCCATTTACTATTCCTGCCGCGACAGAGCAATTTCTCTACAGGAATTATTTAACTTCTCTCAATTATTACCAAAAAAACCAAACAGGTAACCATTACGACTCTCATAATTGGGAGATCCATATCATTGCGGTGTGAATGAAGACTGAGTAGCAGAAATGATCCCAAAAATCTATCGGCATTGATTGCCTGTAATAGTTTTAGGATTTCCTTTGAAACACGTGGAACCGGGAGCAGTTCGCCTGAAAATCGAGAGTGTGACGGGGCATTTCAGAGAGTGTGCTCGTGCATGTTCTCCCAATTTTCAATAAGCTTTTGTCTTTGAATGACAATAGGTTTTAGTGTTTCAGCACATTAGACTCTCCTGGATGAGCTGCAGGAACAGGATGAAAAACTGGCCTCGCTGTATTGACCCAGAAGTGGAAAGCTATTTGAAAAGAAGACAATGCAATCAGGGGCCAAAACCTCAAACAACAAACATTCCTCAGCACTTTCAATTGTCAAATATCTGTGATTAAAATGTTTCTGACTCCATATTATTAGAAATGATCCCTGTGCAGGTTGTCTATTATTAGTAATGATTTTTGTCTGGCTATTTTGATGATGAAATTACAAATGATAGGCCGGCGCACAGAGAGAGGAGAGGGGATGGAGAGAGGCAGAGGAAGGGGAAAGAAAGTGAGACAGTAATTGGACAATACCACCAAATGCATGAGCAGAGAGCTGAGTGGAGGGTGCACTAATGGAGGAAAGGGAGAAATAGAAATGTCACTCCATAAAATATTGAGCTAATTTGAGCCCATAATTACCACGGCGATGAGTGGCAGAGGCGAGCGGGGGAACATTGTATCGCACTCAAAAATAGATGAGATTTGACCAGAGATTATGTGACAAAAACACAACACACACATAGTTACAACACAGTGACAGGTTCTTTCTCTGTCACACACCGGCTCAATGAGACGCACTCTGCAGGAGCGAGTCAGCTCACGTCGGAGGCTCTCTCCATGCATGACCCCTCAAGGTCAAAAGGTGGTTTCTTTGGAAATTACATCCTGTACGGCTGCGTGTGTGTCTGTACCTGCAGTGCGGGCGGTTCGCCCCGCTGCTGCAGGGTGTGTGTTTCTGGTGTTCAAACACCTGGTCAGGGGTCCTGGGTGTTACTGGAGTTAACAAGGCGGCATGTGAACGGTGTGTGTGTGTCCCTCGTGCTCTCCAGATTTCTCATTTCTGTGTATTTGTCACGCGTCACAAGTTTTAGTGTGTTTTCACATCGGTGGTTCGGTTGATTTTGTTCAGACCAACAGGAGGAAAAAAAAGACACATTGTTGCCTTTAAGTTTTGGTCAGAAGATGAAGTCATGGTAACTCATTCATTGGACAGTTTTGTGGCCGTGCATCTTCATCACGATGGGGGAAATCCTAAATGATGTGGGGAAATATTTTAGAGGTTTTGATATGTATTCTTTTTGTAATGCAAAAATTCAAGAATAATTGTTTTACATTTTTAAAGATTTACTGTAAAGAAACATGAAAATTAGGGCTGCTAATCGATTAAAATATTGAATCGGGATAAATCACACATTTTTTTATCTGTTCAAAATGTACCTTAAAGGGAGATTTATCAAGTATTTTATACTCTTATAAACATGGGAGTTGGAAAATATGCTTACTTCATGCAAATGTATATATTTATTATTGGAAATCGATTAACAACACAAAACAATGACAAATATTGTCCAGAAACCCTCACAGGTACTGCATTTAGCATAAAAAATATGCTCAAATCATAACATGGCAAACTGCAGCCCAACAAGCAACAACAGCTGTCAGTGTGTCAGTGTGTTGACTTGACTATGAAAAAAATAACACATTTATGCTGCATGATAAAAACTGTATGGTTTTTGCCCCAAACTGCATGTGATTATCATAAAGTGGGCATGTCTGTAAAGGGGAGACTCGTGGGTACCCATAGAACCCATTATCATTCACATATCTGGAGGTCAGAGGTCAATGGACCCCTTGAGTTTTTTCTCGCCAAAATGTAGCTAAAGTTTGCAGCGTTATTTAACCTTCTTCTCTTTAAAACTAAGCCCACAACAACCTAAAAATTGCAAGTTGCGTTAATATGTTGAAGAAATGAGTGGCGTTAAAACAAATTTGCGTTAACGCGCTACTATTGCGTTAACTTTGACAGCCCTAATGATACTTATACTAACCAATTTATGACGTAAAATTCACCCAGCATTCTAGTCAAGAGGAACCAAAATTTGGGTAGAATGATCAACTTGCTGGGTTAGATTAACTCAGCGTGTGTTCTGTCCTTTATGTACCCAGCTGTGTGGTTGAAAACTACCAAAATTGGGTTGTTTTCAACTCAGCACTCTTTAGTTTGTAATAAGCACATAACAACCCGAGATTTTTCCCCACCGATTACACAGGCGACTCCTGGCTGTTTTGTTTACGGCAATGAAGAAAATGAAAGATAATGGCGCCGAATCACGACACCGTCAATCGGGGCGGATCGACGTTGGGTACAGGGCGTTTATGGTGGGCAAATAAAGGTGTTTACGGTGATGTCGTACGCAAGACAAACACACTAATTAGGACTCAACCTATTTTGAAATTGTTCTTTGGAGGACGGGGCACACACGCACACAAAGAAACAGACAGACTTGCATACCCATACACGCATTGTAAAAAACACATTATTAATACATTGAGTGATGAATGCAAATGTGTTCCAATAAAAGAAACAAACAAGAGAAAGGCTGCATGTCGGGGTGGGGTGGTAGAAACAGAGAGACAGATGTGAGTAACGCCGGTTGACACAATGAGGAGAAGAGACAATTGTTTTATGGGATGAATTATGTGATGACAGTTTAATCCTTTTCTGATATTCCAATTGAGACTGATAAGGAATGAAAGAGGATGAAGGGCCGAGGTCTTGTAGCTCCCTCCGGGCTACAAATACTGCCACGGTAAGGGTTTCAATTCCTCTGGAGCTACATGGATTTTTTTAAAGTCCACTGAATAGCTCATGACAGTGGGAAGGAAGGACAGGGAGACGGCAAAGTGGGGAAGAGGAAAAGGAAGAAGTGAAATGAGGTGCTGAGTAACAGGAGGAGGTGGATAATAGGAACACGGGGAGGAGAGAGGAACGGCAGGATGTGGCCTTATTACAGTTCTTGCTGTCTCCTTGCGGAGACAGAGAAGGTGGGATGGAGGGGGGAGAGAAAGAGAAAAAATAAGGGAAGGAAGAGGAAAGGCAATATGGTGGAATGTCAAGAGGCTGAGGGATGGGATCAGTGGAGATCTGGAAATAATGTAATAAAAAATGAGAAATTAGGAGAAAAGGGCATCATTAGCATTGGAGAACAAGACCGTGTACGGTCAGTCTGTGAGTTTTTGGCGAAATTGTTACACAAATAGTAAGTGGTCATGTCTATAATGTTAAATCCAGCGGTACTTGTCCATCAGGTCCGGCAAGGATACTACTGGACGGGCTGCTGATTGGTCTCTGCTTGTCGTTTCAAACAGGAAACAACATGGTGGCCTGTGCATAAAATTCCTTTTATTCTGTCTAAACATTCCCCAAAATCTACTTCTGAAGACATTTTAAGCGAGAAACAGGCTATGCCACTGCTGAATCTGGTTTCATTTTAGAACTAGATCGCCTAGTTTGACAGCTTGGTCCAAGTTTTGTGAGCCGGACGCGTCCCGCTGAACAGGCTCGTTTACACAAAGGACTGTTCCCAGCCTTTACATTTTGAAAGAGCTCCGGCCAATGAGGAAACTCCAACACTCGGCCGACCAATCGTGACAGACTTTGTGGGGCTGGCCCTCTGTGGTCCAGCCAAAAAAAAGGAGAGGTTTGGCAGGATGGATAGGAAGAAAGAGAAGGACAGAGGACGGATGAAATGGTCAGCCATGATTGATGGAGTGATTCACTACAGATAAATGGAGATATCTGTGGAAAGAGATTGATGGATAGATCAGTAGATTGATGGAAAGACAAAAGTGTCATCGCTGCTCCCTTGTTGATGCCATCAGATATAGACAAAGACAAATACCACACACATGCCCACTTCATTCATCCCTTTACTGTACAGTCTGAAGGAAGATTTGTTTTTCCCTGCAGTGTACAACAAAACCTTATTTCCCTCTCTTTACCTTACAGGAATAACATGGTATTGAGCTTTTGTAAATTGTCTTCATCATCCACTTATCGCACTACGGGAGTAAAGGCTTTTCCTTGGAATCAGCTTCACATCTCGCCAAGCTAAACTGATCACAGAGGCTTATGTGCCAAAAGGTTGGCGGATACATTGGATGCGATGAGTGCCTGCTGAAGGCAAATAGATCAAAATACAAAATGTCAAGGTGCCGCTTTAATACTCGCCGCCTCTCCTTCCCTGCCTGCTTGCTTGATCCCGAAGCACGCAGTCCATCCCTCCACTGTCATTCTGTCGACAGGGCCGCCGCCGCCACCCCTCATGCTACGACATCCATCACTCCTCATCCTCATCTCCTCCTCCGTCCCCCTTCCCTCGCTTCACACCTTAGGCTTATTATTTCCACTCTTCTCTCACTGTCTTCTTCTTTACCTAAACATGTTTGTTGTCACAAAGTATAACCATTAGAAAGCTATGAATGTGAAACATGACAAAATGCAGACTTGAAGTATATGACTCTTCATCCACAGCGGTGGCGACAGAAAAAATAAATGCTAGTTGAGATATTCTAATATGATTACACCAGGTGCAATCTGTCTCCGGTGTTCTACCAGACGGTGTTTTGCTCCCAGAACAGCAGCGACGCTTTCACTCACAGAGCCGCCAATTAAAAACTACTCTCGCTTCATACTTCTCAGTATTGCATGAAGCTGTGATTAATATTTATACGGTCATGGATAATTTATTCTAATTTATATACATTTTTAATGTAACATTTTATTTTTAAATGTAATTCTTTAAGAGTAAAAAAATCCTAAAAATGTCGTGAAAGTGTGCCTGCGATTGTTCTGGTGGCCCAGTTTTAATGTAAAGTTAGATAATATCCAGCGGATGCTTTCAGATCTGTCAGCCACAAGGAGCAGCGGAGATGGGCGTGCCGGAGACTGTGTCGGTGCGTTCAGGTACTGGTGAGAAGATGAACTACAAAGTAAGGAAACAGGGTTGAGTAATAACTCCATTAGCAGCCTATTAGTTGACACTGCGCAGTGATTTTATAAAACTATGAGGAGGGTTTTCACAGCTCTGTTCTCTGTGTTGTCACCCCCGCTGTGCCAATGTTGTGGCCACATTGAAATGAATGAGGAGATGCCTTTCCACCCCCCGTGCGGTGATGTTGTCTGTCTGAATGTGGCCTTACAGTCCATCATTCAGCCTTGATGATAATGACTGAGCTCCGGTCTCTATTAATTCAACAATGTAGGCTGCTCTGTACATACTGTAGAGTTAAAGTGGAGTTGCAAACTCTGTGGCAACATTTTTTTTTTTTCTTGAACCAATTTCTTTTAGTAACTCCAGTAGCCATGTACTATGAGAATATCATTAAAATTGAGTTATCTTTGACCTTGGAAACAGCAGTTGACATGTGTTGACTTTTAAAGGGAAATTTATGTGGATGTCCAATCAGTGTTGATTGTAAATGTGGTCGATTGGCGCCACTATATTGATGCAGAGAGCGGAGTTCACAGCTGCAAAAATCTGTTCTTCCTGCATCCATTCGTCCTTTGACCCGACAGTGACGTAATTGGAGGTGAGGAAGAGCTACACAGGCTGCTATTTCATCTTGGATTTCTAGTCTTTGCCTCTGGGTAGCCAGGGGGCGTGCTCTAGATGACGTTCAAAACAGTTCTTGAACGACTTCCTTGTTCTCTTTGCTTGTATTGCAAACTAGCTACATTTCCAACAGTGAAAATGGCATCCCAAAATATGAGTGCAGAGGAGGTTATGGAGGAGGATACATTATACAGCGTCTTGGCTGACATGGATATTCAGCCGTATTAATTCGAGCCAGAATATAATGCCGTTGTCGATGTAGACGCGCAGAAGGTGCAATCAACAGCGAGAGTGACGCCGTCGTGGCATACAAGCATTCCCAAGCGGCTATTTTTCAGGCCCCGAGATAAAAATAGTTACATTTTTGGAACGCTGCAGCACGCACGGCATGTCATGTGACGAGGAACAGCCAATCACAGCCAGCAGATATCTTTTCTTTCTCCCGTAAATAGAAGTCTACGGTAAATATATGGAGGAGAAGTCAATCATTTTAGTGCAGGGCTACCCAGAGCTTTACGATCTCACAGACTATTTATTTGCTTCACCCTTTCCGTCCAAGAACGTCACAACATCTGGTTGCAAGGTCAGCCAAACTGACGCAGTTAAATCGAGCAGTTAAGCTACTGTGAGGGATTGACTTTGTTTAGCTTAGTCAGTGAGGCTTGCTGCTAAATTACCACAAATTCATCATCATCATCAACGAAACTGATTGGACATCTACATAAAATCTGGCAAATTTTCCCTTTAAGTTAACATGAATGAGACATCATTAAAGTGCACGGAGAGTTCCATGAAAACTGAGCAAACGCCATGATCATGCAATACTTTCAAAAGCTCCAGAACAAAGATTAGAAGGACCTTAAATTGAGATTGTTTTGCCAACTGATGATACAAATTGATGTCAGTAACTGAACAATTCTCAAACTGAACTGTTTGCAGCAGGTCCAGTCCTCATTTGTAAGAGCAGTTTTCTTTTCTTCACCACCTGAATGTCAGATTAACGCAGTGCCTTCAGAGTGTGAACCGACTGAAAAAACATTTAGTCGTCCCAGAAAAGAAAAACTGTCTACGCTGCAATGAACAGCAGCAGACAGTCACAGTGCAGACACAGGGCAACAGCAGGGGGGCGCGACACTGCAATTGTGGGTCAGACCTCGAAATAAAAGCTGAGTAATGGTTGTTTTTTAATACTGTTCTAGTTCTCTCAGCGCACACAATCTATCCTGCGTTTGTTGTCTTCTGTTGCTCTCCGTCTCCCTCTCCTCCGCCTGTTTCCTTCTCCTGCTCTGAAAGCTCCATTAAAAGAAGCAAAGAGAAAAGATAGAAAGCTCTCATTTGCCTGTTGTCTATTTTCTCCTCTGGGGATAAAAGAGATGAAAAATAAGGACGGACCCATTACTGATTCCACCTGTTGGATCTTTGCTTCTGTTTTGTTCACAAACACCCATCAGTCTAGTGTCTCTACAGTATGAAAAGCATGTTCATCGTCCTTGAGCTCTCTCTTTTCCTCCCCTATTTTTAACCCAAACACCCCATTTCCCATCTCTCCTTGTGTTCTGCTGTCTTCCTCATTTCTTCATGAAGATGGAAAAGCATTTGACACTCTAGTGCTATGTACAGGACAGCTGATTTTAGCCTTTCCACTTTGGTGTATGACTCCTGCCCTCTCCTGTTGATACACAGCAGCTCTTTCACAGCGTCGTACAATCTGAGCAAGTGACAGCAATTTTCAACAGCGCTATCACCACCGGGGGTCCTGTTTAGGGGTATCTGTATGGACTCTGAAAGGGGGCGCAGGATTGACTCCATCTCCACTAGTCAAAGTAAATTATCCCAGTTGCACCTCAAATGACCGAAAGCCCGTAGCGTGACGGCTTCTCCCCACCCTCCTGTCACTGCAGTTGCTGACCTTGTCGCAGCCCTTGGGTAATAATTTATTAATCTGTCCCTAAAACATAGCATTCCTCCATCCACGCTTCTCAGTGTTGATTGTGTTTGGTTCATTCATATTGCATGGTAATGGTAGGAGGGAGGGGGGGTTGCCGCTCTGTTGACACATTTCATAGCTCAACTGCGCGTCTAAATGGTGTAGGAAGGCAGAGAAGAAGAGGGAGGTTGGGTATAGAGGTGGGATGAGATGATGAGAGAAAGGGGTGGAAGAGGGGGAGAAGCAGTGCTTGAAGGATGATAAAGATGTGGGAAAAAACATGTACATTGTTTTAAAGATGAGTGGTATAGATGGGAGGGAAGAACTGAGTGATGCAGGGGGAGCTGAAGAGAGAAAATATGAGAAGGAAACAAGGCAGAATGTCCTTGAAGTGGAAAGGTCACAAGCTATTCCTTTTAGATTTGGTGAGAAAAGCACTATACAGTGCAAGCAGCTCTTCACAGTGAGAAATAATGCACCCTGAAAGCGAGAAAGCTACATAATGGACTACATAGCTTATATTTGTTTGGGCCTGCATCCCCCAAATCAGGTGTGAATCTGAAATATACGACGCTGACTTGAACACAGCTCAAATTGTCAGATAAATGTTTCATCTGAATGTGGTGATTTATCAAGTTAATGTTGAAATAAAACATTTGGTCTGATCACTGAGCCACATAAACTGTTAATGAACTAAAACAACTCTACCCTGGGGGGGATTAATTAATGGACTCAGATTCAATTGAAATAAATCTGTGTGCGCGCAACACGACCATTTATTTCTCCGCCCTCGCTCACAACCGAGAGACAGATGATTTGTTTGATTGGAAAGCCACCGGTGCAACTCCAATTCAATCACATCCGAGGAGTCAAAAAAACTGCTGCGTTAAGTCACCAGGCAGCGACGGCGGAGTTTTATTTACAGCATCCATGACGAGGCGAAAGACGGGGAGAAACCGGAGGGTCTCTGGGAAATTTATAGTTTCCCAATGGCAGTAAATTTGACATGCAGACGATAATAATTATTGATCAACTGCCCTGGACTGCTTGTGTGCACTGCTCAGCTGTAGATTACAGATTTCTGACAAGATATAGGGCTGTGTATTGGCAAGAATCTGGCAAACTATACGCATCATGATACTGGGGTAAACGATTCAATATATTGCGATATTGTAAGCGAGGCGATATATTGCGATTTTTTTAATTTAATAGGAAAACTGTAGAGAACGCACCAGAAATACACCAGTTTAGAATAGGCAAAAATAACACATTTATACTGCGTGATAAAAACTGTATGGTTTTTGCCCAAAACTGCATGGGTTAGCATTAAGTGGGCATGTCTGTAAAAGGGGAGACTCGTGGGTACCCATAGAACCCATTTTCATTCACATATCTTGAGGTCAGAGGCCAAGGGACCCCTTTGAAAATGGCTATGCCAGTTTTTCATCTTGGAGCGTTATTTAGCCTCCTTCGCGATAAGCTAGTATGACATGGTTGGTACCAATGGATTCCTTAGGTTTTCTAGTTTGATGCCAGTATCTTCACTCTAAACGGCGCCCACTACAACTTCTGAAATATCGAGTGGCGGCCGGGCCCAATGGCGGGCGGATTTTTAAGAGGTTAATTCAAAATTGATACAGTGTTTTGTAGAATCGATACAGTATCGCACAAGATAATATCGCGATACTCATGTGTATCGATATTTTCTTACACCCCTACTGGATACTGAAGGAAACTGTGTGCACATCACGTCATAGTACTTGTTTTTTTTTTTTAGCTTATCTGCACTGTTAAAGAATTAATTTCACTTTTATTCCCCTCAAGCAGAATCCTCCCACGTTAACAGAGTCTACTGACCAAACATAACTCAGCCACAGCCATGAGCCCTCGAGGCTTCTTCAGCACTGTGCTCTGCTGAGGTCAGAATCACCATTATCGCTTAACATTATCATTAACACACAGTTTGATTCGTTTTCATTCTGAGAAACGGCCGCTTTATTCTTACTAAACCTTGTTTTAACTAATGTGCCTTTTTTATTGATTCAAACTGGCTTTCATTACCATTTAATTCTTTGTAAAGCACTTTGTGACACCGTTAAGGCCTGAAAAAGCTAATAGAGATTCAGCAAAAAAAGAAACACATTAAAGAAAGGGAGAGGACAGAGGATGATAGGGAGAGAGAAGAAAAAGAAAGAAAAAGAAGAGGGGGGTGGGGGTGTACAGTCCAGGGTGAAGGGCGAAAGGACTTGACAGCAAAAAGCATCGAGAGATCAGACCTCATCAGCGAGAGAGAGATTTGTAGAGGCACGATGAGAAATGGCATATGGTGTGTAGATATACAGGATATCTGCCTGTGGATGGATACACGGAGCACTCAAATAGAGACATTTGTGTCCTCTCATGTGTGAACGCTGCCAAAGAAAATCACTGGTCCTCTCACACAAAGGCACATGGACGCACACTCTCAACAACTCCACCACACAGAGCATTTACAATAAAAGATTACTAAATACACTAATAAATAATACATAAACTAAATGCACATATACGCCGCCTCCCACAGAGAGATAAAGATGAACACACTCCAGTTCAGTGATGCAGAAATACACATGCACAATCATGGCATCCCACTCACATGGCAATGTACGTTCATAATTGCAGCGCTGAGAGCTACAATATGGATCAGTGTGACAGACCTATAATTCAAGCTCCGGTTGATCTCTGCAGCTGCGACTGTGAACACATGTGCGCGCACACACACCCGGATGAGGCAATTCTTTTATTTCTTATTGCCATAAAGCTCCATTAAGGGATATCAACACTGAAAGAAACGGCGATAGTACTCTAAATCCCACTGAGAATCAACAATCAACCTTAAGCTCTCAAAGAGCTCTCTGAAGCGGATGCATACATGTGGCGAGGAGGAAGACTTTAATGCGATGCCACGTTGCTTCGCAAGCCAAGAACGACATATGGACTTTACTAAAAGTGCCTACATTTTGCACGATTAGAAGAAGAGAGAATTATGTTGTATAATTAATCTCGGAAGCAAAGAGCTTAATGTGCCCAGTTGGGATCTGGCATTTTACCACTCAATATTGAAACTGGACAGTATCTCAGTCTCAAGGAAGAATGTGCCAAGACTCTGATACTGAAAATGAGTTGGTTTTCTATAGTCATTTTTACTGGGAACTACCAAAATCGGAAACTGGTTGGCTAGTATCCACTAACAAAAAAACAACAACTAACAAACAAAGTTAACCAGTTACTAGGAAAAAGCCTGGTAGACAAGGGGAAAAAAAGCCTTTTATTTCAGTGGTTCCCAACCTTTTTCCTTAAGGGACCCCTTTTCTATCATTAAATAAACCAACAACCCCTGACTAAGTGACAATTGACCCAAATAGTGAACACAATAACTGCAGGAAGGAAGGAAAAACGAGCCATTTGGATGATTTTGAGCAGATTATTTCTTTTGAATATTGCATCAGAGATGAGGTTTCCAGTTATTTTCTGTCTGCATTATGTATTAATACATTTTAACAATCATACATTCTTAATAGGCTTCTTTTATGACAAATTCAGTGTTTAAAAATAACAATTTCTTTTAGTTTTCTGCACAGGAATGAATGAAATGTGACCCTCGTGAAGCTTTGGCGAGACCCCCCCCCCCAGGTTGGGAACCAGTGATTTAGTGCACAATTTGAAAGTTTGCACGTTCACCTTCAAATTACGTGGGTAATATTCTTTTGTTTTTTTCTTCTTGATGTTTTATTATATGTTTATGCTTAATCTGTAGCAGTGACTTGTAATCCCAAGTTGGATGGACAACATGTTTGGCATGACACAGCAATAAAAACTGTATAAAGGCTTGCTGTGAGTTGTCTTTCCATCCCCCATCGGGAAAAATCACTTAAAACTACTACTACTAAGTAAATATATATTTTCGCCAAATCATCTCAACTTGCAGACTTTCTCCAGACTTTGTACGTGACGTGTCAAAGGGGAGACATTGCTCTACTGTCCACATGTGGTCTCCCTGATCCCCAGTATAAAAAAAGGCCTTTGAGTCATTTTAAGATGAACCCTACCTCAATCCTCCCGGTGTCTGGCTGGAAGCCTCTGGCCGGGTCTTCGGTCGTCACTCTGCACTGGATCGCACAGCCGTTCACCCTGATCTTGTCTTGTTTGAGGCCCAGTTCTGGCAGGCTGCGGCCCTCACACACGTGCAGCTGGGCATGCACCAGGTCCACACTGTTAGAGAGAGAGAGAGAGGCGATGAGGTGAATAACTTGATTGAAGCCCTGAGCATGGTGTGAATAGCCCTTAATTTCCCTTGATGTCACTGTGGAGAACATTTCCTCTGCTTATACCAAGGTTTAAAAGGCCATTTATCCAATATAAACATCTTTAGTGATTTTTGGCCTCAAATCAGAGCAGGAGGGATCTGCAGCGGATGTGAGGATTTTTTTTCCAGCACTGCTCATTTGAACAAATGAATCTGCGATGCGTGACAAGAAAACAGTCCCTCACGGATACCTCTTAATAGCAAAAACAAAGTCGATTAAAACTAAAGAAACTTTAGTTATAATTTGATGCTGCTGAAACAATGGCCCCTGGGGAAGACAACAGGATATAGAAAATTTACATTTTATATTTGAAAACAACTAATAAATTAGCAACAGAACCTTTGTTTGATTAGATATTAGCAGGTGGGCTATGAAGAATCTCAATCAACCAGGTCGTAAGATATGTAGAAGTCCAAGGCGAAGACCAATGTTTTCTGATCTTAAAGAGCAACAATTTTGTGTCAATTAAATTGCAAATATTTGCTTACATGAAGAAATGTACATAGAGCTGGGCGATAATTCAATATGATGATTTATCGTCTTTCAATGGAATCGTATCGTGATGAAATCATAGAGATATACACAATAACGTTGTGTAAATTCATAATAACAAGCACATACTAACTCAAATGTCTCAGAAAATCTGATCAAATTCAGTTCAATCAAACGTTTGTCTTAATCTAATTACTCTGTATTTGTGTGCATGCATGTAAACATTATTTTTTTCTCTATAATTTTCCTTGAAACAATTATTATAAAAAAATCATTTTGCACTAAAGTTCTTAATTAAATGAGAAAATACTCAGTACTTTTCCTTTGTCAAGCATTTAATTCACAGAGGAGTATACAAACATAAGCTTTACCATGTGTTTATTTCAAATAGACTATTTATTGATTTATCAGAAAACATGCTATATTGAGATATATATTGTTATTGAGATATTATATGATATATTGGGATAGAATATGTACATACAAGGCACTGCAGTACAGTACAATGTAAATATGACTGGGCAAATAACTCAACATGGTGTGACTCAGTTGAAACATGTGAACATCTGCTTGTGTGGTAGAGTGAAATGATAAGCTCTGTGATAAAGATTCATTATAACTAAGCGGAGAGCCTCAGACTGTGATGCAACAGATCTGCAAAACCAGGCATATAAATCATTGCTTTGTTATAAAACTGACATCTAAGAAAACGGTTATTGTTTTTTTTTATTCAACTTTTATTAACTTTCAAAAGATAACAAGAAAATTGCAGCCAATTGAAATTGTGTTTTAGTTGAATAAACGGTGTAGTGCTTGCCTATTTGTTCTGCCACACCAACTCACCACTCCACACTGTTTACAGGTACAATTTTACATTTTATTCACAGATTACCTAAAAATGCAGTATTGCCCAGGAACAAATGCTCGCACACACACACAGACAAGATTACATTATGCAAATTTATATTCAGCAATTACCCAATATTAGAAAGAATTTAAATGTGAGAGGGTCAGAGAGAAGTTATTTTTCTTCCATTTCCATGAGTTGTAACCCTCATCTGTATGCATTTATTTAAATGTGAAGCTCAAATGAGACTCGCTGGGTTAAGCTTCATGACCTTGCACCATCTAACGCGTAGCCAAAAAAATGTATGAAAGTGGTTTGTCATCGTTGTTTTCTGGACACATTTTAAACCCAGCGGTGGACGGACACAGACGGCGGGGACACTAAACTCTTAAACGGTTGTGTGTCCCCGCATCCGAAACCGCTGCCAAACGTAAACACACTCAGACAACTGGGAGGCCTCGTCGCCTTGAAGGGTGAATGAGAGACAGCAGGCGCGCACATTAGCAAACAAGCTCGGTTTTTGGACACCATCTTGGCTTCCGTCTCCTTAATGTCTCAATTAGCTGATATCCACATTCTGGCCAAACAGAAGGACAATTATGCATCAGCCTGGTGTGAAATGTGTTGGTGGAATGAGCAGATCCAAATCTTGATAACTTGGACGGGTGCTAACGTCATGTTTTTGTTACACTCTCATAAATATGTTGGTATTTTTTAAATTGGACAGCTCCGCTCGCGTCCTTAAATAATAAAAAAGGACGAGATGAAATGAGTCACTTGATGAGCGATGCCCCCAACAGCAGTTCTGGAAACGATTCTCAGTTTCCCAGTACTTTATTGTTTATTGAGGGTGCCAGTTTGTTTCCAAACTCAGATTAGTTACTAGTCTTTGTGGGGTCCCACAGTTTTGTCAGCTCCCCGGGGCTACGGCTCTTCAAGGACACTACATGGGAAAAGACATATTTTGCCTCTCCTACTCTCTTGTGTGAAATGTACTGCTGCCAAGAGTTTAATATTTGAGGATTAAGTAACCTGGTGCAGGCTGTTCTCATACACTGTTCCTAGCTATACCTACAAAAAGGAATGCACTGTAATTCTTGTATATCCCACAACAACAATTTGTGTGTAATCCATATAATCGTGAACAAGGAAATAGCAATAGTGGCGAACGCCGCGTAGGGAGGAGGTCGGGGTGGATGGGTAAAAAAAATACCGGATTTTTGCCCAGGAGACCGGCGTTCGTGTCCCATGTGAAACCAGAAGTCTATGTTGATTTATTTGCCATGTTACTTCCGTACTTACAGTAAGTAACGCTACTTCTTATTTTAAGCCAAACCACAATCTTTTCCTAATCCTATGTAAGCATTTTTGTTGCCTTATCCTAACTAAGTCGTTTTGTTGTCTAAACCTAACCAAGTCGATCTTTTCCTAAACCTAAGTTGTTTTGTTGCCTAACCTAACCAAGTCGATCTTTTCCTAAACCTAACAAAGTCGTTTTCTTGCCTAAAACTAAGGTTGTTTCCTGTGAAGACAGAAGTTTATTTTGAAAAGACTGTATGCATGTAACGAGTGGAATTTGAAACATGTTGCGGGACATTTGTAGGAAAATGAACGAAAAAGGAAGAATTTCTTTTTTGTAAGATATCACAAGAACCGTTGTATGAGAAGACCTACTTGGTGTGCTCAGCTCAGTCATTCCATCAAACATTTACTCTTTTTGATTCTTTCATTTACTTGTTTACTCTTCAGTAAATTCAAGTTGAAACAAAGATAACAATAAAGAATACTAACGCTGAAATATGGTAAAAGTATTTGTTTGCTTATGAAGTTCTTCTGTCGGTAGTTAACTCTTCTTAGAGTATTTTCATATCCATGAAAAGTGAAGCAAGTAGCATCCAAATCTGAAAACTTATGATGTGACATATTAGTGTGTTCTAATGGCTCCATTTTCACAGAGATGGAAGTCCTTTAATATTATGCAAATAAACACACTTGAGTCAAACGCTTGGCATCCATGCATGGACTTTTTTTTTTCTTGTTACATATAACTCAAGTTTGGCCTAGTTTTTTTTCCCTCCCATAATTCTTCTACTTTGAAAACATAAGGTAACACTGATTGAACGAGGACCCTCGAGGGTTTGTAGAATTCATTGTATACTAATTTGACTCAAACAAATTAAAGAGCCTGCGGCAACATCTGTCCCTCAATGCAGCCAGTTACAGAAGAAAAAGTCCCTTGTATCATTAGCAAGTTCCACAATACGGCCGAGCTACACAGGAAGAGGATGATGGTGGTACGCCTTCAGCGAAAAGCAGGAGCAGCACTACAGCACATTTTGACAATAAATACTGCTGGTTTGTAACAGTTGGCAAAACTCTGTGTTAGAGAACGCAGAGGATTAAGCAGAGATAGTGAAAAGGATTGACCTGAAACATCTGTACAGAGGCAGAGTCAGGCAATATCGCCATCAGCGGGGATACTTCCGATTGGACATTAAAGTGGAGATACAAGGAGTCACTATATAAAATCATGGAAACCATCCAGAGAGCACATCTATACCCACTGCCACTGAAACGGATGCAGTTCCTTCATGTTTTCCAAAACATTACTAACCATTACTTCCTCCTCTATTTACTGCCAGACAGACTGATAACCACTCAACCTACATATATTGGCCTTTGATGGCATATGCATGTTATATATGTATGGAGCTTCTGACATGAATAAATCAGGCTGGATGTGTACTCTGTGTACAAAACATAAATAGTGTTACTTTACTGCTCAAAGCTCTATTCTTATACCACCAGATTGTATTTCAATTACCATAGCTTTCTTTTTTGCTAGTTTCCTTTATATGCTTCGGCAACACAGATGTAATTTCATGTCATGCCAATAAAATAAGTTTAAAAAAATCAATGGTGTGTGCTCAGTAGGGCTGTCAATCGATTAAAATATTTAATCACGATTAATCGCAAATGAATCAAACAGTTTTTTATCTGTTCAAAATGTACCGTAAAGGGAAATTTGTCAAGTATTTCATACTCTTATCAACATGGGAGTGGACAAATATGCTGCTTTATGTAAATGTATGGATATATTTATTATTGGAAATCAATTAAACACACAAAGCAATGACAGATATTGTCCAGAAACCCTCACAGGTACTGCATTTAGCATAAAAAATATGCTCAAATCATAACATGGCAAACTGCAGCCCAACAGGCAACAACAGCTGTCAGTGTGTCAGTGTGTCAGTGTGCTGTCTTGACTATGACTTGCCCCCAAACTGCATGTGATTATCATAAAGTGGGCATGTCTGTAAAGGGGAGACTCGTGGGTACCCATAGAACACATTTACATTCACATATCTTGAGGTCAGAGGTCAAGGGACCCCTTTGAAAATGGCCATGCCAGTTTTTCCTCGCCAAAATTTAGCATAAGTTATATGGTTTAAATAGTATATACTGTACTGTATATATATATATATAGGGCAGGGCACAACTCAATAAAATGGAAACTATGGAGGTGAGAAGTTGTATTTGATCAGGAAGGCAAACTGATATTTTATTGTTTGGATTCATAAATGATAACTGTGTAACTTGCATTTTTCTAGCAAGTAAAATAAATGACATTGAGACAAAAATACAAATATACCAAAAACTAGAAACTAAAGCTTTCTCGCTTTTCTAATTACACAGATGTTATACAGACATACAGTATATTATGCCTGGAAAATTGTTATTATTACACGTTTTGTTGTAATTTAATGGTCAATAAATGTGCCCTGTGCACAAAAAAAAGTGTGAGTAATATAATTCGATACTCACAAAATTGATAATAAGGAAGGGACCCAGAGAGAAACAGAACAGTTGAAAGAGAAGGTTCAATTTAGAAGTCTTGTATTTATCCACAACCAAAACTAATCTTAACTAAAGTTGTTCCACCTGGTAATTCTCAAATCTAATCTTAAAGTTAGTTTTGCCCCCACTTCTTCCGACTCTCTCCATATTGTGTAGGTACCCTGTCATGTAGCACTGTGCAAACAGCAGCAGACTACATGGCAGTTTAATTATATTTTGCCCGGAGCCCCAGCAACAGAGAAGTACTCCTGAGCTGCACCGCTACCTGGCCGGCAGTTCGCTCCGTGTCAATTAGTTGGCGGAAATTTGATTAAACAGAAATTTATTTAGGAATATGCAGCATGTAAGCACAATATAAACGGAAATAATAAGGTCTCAAAACTCAATTTTGCCCCGTCTACAGTACAGGGCCTCTAAATTACAATTATGTACTAATGCAGGACCTGCCTTAAGGCCCTTTGTCATTTCAGGTGATAGAGGTTTAGTGGTGCATATTTTCTAAAATTAGCAAATAATCACATTACAACAAGCCAAATGGAACAAAGAGGAAAATCAGACTCCTTTTTTCTGGTATGCAAGGAGCCCAAGAAAGTCACGGTAATAAACACTGTCTTCGCTTCAAGTCTTGGCTTCGTTTTTTCGTCAGCAAAGATATTAAAAGTGTCATTAAGACGCTGTTTATTTACGATACATTGTTTGTGAATGTTTGCCTTTCCCTTTCGTCTGAATGATGATATAATATTTATGCATTTGTACATTTTCACCATCTGTGTATCTACAAATCTATCGAAACTGTCATTTTGCATTTTCCTAAAAGAACACCAAACACAAAATAAAATATTGTGTCCATTCTTTGCCTTCAACTTTTGTTTATGTCTCCTACTTGTGCATTATTTGGCTCATTTTGAGGTTCTGATGTGTCAAAGGTGTGAACTTGCTTTTTATGTCTGGCATTGCATAAATGTTTTAAGATGCCAAGCGTAATATTGCGTGTCTACTTTCCTGTCTGGCATCTCTGACTGTCTGGCATCTCTGCCTTTCTTAGGGCTTCTCAATAGCTGCCAAGCTTAGATTTGATCTCTGACAATTTAAAAAAGGAAAAATGGAAAGAAACCCCCACAAGTGTCATAGACTATATGTCTACACGCTGAATCTGCTCTTTGAAATTCTGTCAGTGCCTTTACCTCCCAGCCAAGAACATCATTTTGCATTTGGTCCTCCTGTCTATGCAACAACTTTTACACAACCTTGCCTGCTTGTAAATATCTTACATTTGCCCAGTAAGAGATACATGTATTATAGACAGCCGAACCACATGGAGGCCCAAATTATTTACAGCTCAGCATTGGCGACATTCCCGTAAGCACTATATTAGCCAGATTTTATAGCAGCACCTGAAAGGTCTTTTGTGGGATAAGCAGCGTAAATCCTTCCCAACTGTCACATATTCAGTATATGGATAAAATATATCACTATGGGCACTGCCGACAGCTCAGACTAAAACTCGAGGACATAAAGTTCATACACACACCTGTGCACCCCATCTTATATTTCAGCGTATATGGCAGAACATACATTTAAAAAAAAATATTAAAAAAAGGTTTAAATGTCAAAGTCTGTCTTCAGCTGGCTGGATGTTTTGAAGAAAGGCCCTGGTGGAAAAAAAAAATCCACATTCAACACTTTAAGGACACCAAGTCAAATCAGATCTCATGGTCCTGGCAAAAGTCTAAACTCCGATTGAACTTAACAGGTTTCCCTCCAGGTAGCTTCAAGGATGAGGAGAACCCTTTCATCTGAAGTCCAGGTCAATGCCATGCACACATTGTTTATCCTCTAATGCTAACGTTTTATCAGAGCTAAAGCAACAGTCCAACATACTCAAACCTGACAGCATTTTGTTGCTTCACATTATGACATCAACATCTTATTACCCACATGTCGTGTTAGATAATTTTGGTTATCACCATCAAAGACAAAAGAACCTGCTCTTTTCTTTAAATACATGCAGCATTATACATGTGAGGCGTATATGTTAAATCATATTAGGAAACCATAAATGGAGTAACAAGGGAAATGTTGTTGATTTAGCCTAATCTGGGTTCATGTCCTGTGGCTATTTAAAGAAAGATGTGCCAATCATGTTGGATCTGAAGATGCTACCCCCCTGTAGAAGGCCACCGTTTTAAGGTACTTTTTTTTTTTTTTTTTATACTTAAAAGGGACTGTTTGTAACCTCTTACACGTATAAATCACCCGGGTCGGTGTCCCATGCGCGCTCGCATATGCACGCTCACGTGTGGCTACGCTGTTCAGACAAGACTCCAACACAAACTACACGGAAGAAACAAAACCACAAAGTTCTATCTAGTGAAGCCTGTCTATTAAACAGTGTTAGCCACGGTCGGAGGACGCGGGGGAGACCGTAGCTTTGGTCTCCAGGGCCAGAGTCTCTGCTCCTCTGCTCCTCTGCCTGCCTGCCTTCACTCAGCTCGCTCCACCTCACGTGCATGCGCGCACACTACACACTGCAGAAGACTTCGTAGC
>CAKAKR010033351.1:27450-73482 GCA_916700685.1 Adelosebastes latens
CTGCTGTACTCTGCTCCTCTGCTCCTCTGCCTGCTTGCCTTCACTCACACACCGCGCTCGTTCTCACTCGCTCAGCTCGTTCTCACTCGCTCAGCTCGCTTCACCTCACATTCATGTGCGCACACTACACACTGCAGAAGAGTTAGTTTACCTCTGTGAAAATCTAGTGAATGTACAGTGAACGTTTGTGCAGAAATAACTGCTGCAGCTCCTCCAGACCAACAGAGGTTTCCCGTGTCTTGTGAAGTGACGGGGCTCCGCAGCGACAAACGTTATCGTCTCCGACCAAAACTCCGGTGTCTCCCCTGTTCCCTACGGCCGCGGTCGGGAGGCTGAAGCAGGAAAAGCCAACACTAGGATCAGCATTGATTCATGGGGAGACCTTCGTCTGGTCAGCTAACATTACTGCCAAGCAGGTGAAATATAGTGATATTGTGGTTTTAGCTGACGTGTGTCGCCTCACTGTTTTGAGCGATGCTCGTTCATGTCTATGTAGAGCGAGCACAAGCGCGAGCCCGACGCTGACTTTCGTTGACTTAACGGCCACAGGTGTCGCTGTTAACAAGCATTTCTGATTCTTACAAACAGTCCCTTTAATGTCACCCATGCCATTTGTTTTTACGAACCGCATGTCAAACTAATAGGTACGGCCCCCCTACACCACTAGGAGAACATTTTTATTAATTCGTGCCCTAAAGTTAGTAACTCGTTCCCTCGAGTTAAGTAACTCGTTCCCTACACTGTACGATACTGAAGTTATTGAATATTTTTCCCATTAAAAATTCACCAAAATTATGCAAAAGCATATTTTTCCAAACTAAGTGTTGTACTACAACTATGAGGAGACCATTGATGTGTGAAGTAATTTTGGTGGTACTACACTTTATAAGAGTGTTATTGAATATTTTATAGCATTTCTTTTCGGCGTTGCACTTTGTAGACGGTCCCTGACCACTCGTCTCGCAGCCGGCTGCACATAGAGAGCAACGTTATGTGTCTAGCTCAGAGGACGGCTCGTTTTGATTAAAATGAGGTGGTAGCTCGTTGTCTACCTTACTACGGTTAGAACGAGCCGTCGTTTGTGTTTAAACAACGTTTCAGTTATGAGTTATTGATCCAGGAAGTTTGAATCTGTCAATATCTTTCCAACTTTACTGAAGTATCAGCAATGCGTGGACTGTCAGGAATGATTGGAGGAAGTGCTCTATGAAGTAACTCGAGGGAACGAGTTACTAACTTGAGGGCACGAATTAATAAAAAAATTCTCCTAGGGGTCTAGTGGGGCTCCATAAATAAGAAAACAATACCACTGAAACTTTTAGCTCCATTTATAGTGGTGTACCTGGAAAACTCACAAACCTCAAAAGAAAGCATTTTGTGTTACTACAACCAGCGACCATGAGCTATCTTTCGCTTTGATATGTTTGATAAAATGTATTATCATTATGTAAATGTCAACTTGTTTTTCTATTGTGACCAAAGGTTTTCAAAAACAATAGAAATAGAATATGAGTAGAACGAACATTCCCATTCAAATCAACGTAGCAGGATGGTCAGAACGGCGGCCATTTTTATGTGTACCGTTGCTATTGCGACTGTTGTAGTGGGTTAACTTATATAATAAACTAAACCGACTTACGGCAAGTCACAGACACACTGAGGTGAGGTTTTGCGGTTACAACGAAAACGAGTAGTGGGGTACGAACAAAGCACAGAGAGCCAGAGTAAAGGAGTCAAATTTAACAACTTAATGCTTCATCCACACACTCGTCACAGCGTAGGAAAGCTTGCATGGTGGAATTAGAAAGCTTGCTAGCTCGCTGGTTAGCTAGCTTGCTAATTATGCCATGGTTTAATGCAACATTAGTTACAGAACATGAGCGAAACAGCGGGCTGGTGGCTGGCAGCAGCGCTGGGTTGAACGGTCCCTCCACCTCACACCGCACCACTCCGGAGAAAGGCAAGCTACCTATAGCTAACTAGCCAGCCATCCGTCTCTGGAGCAGTGGCCGCGCTCTTCCTGGCGAGCTGCAACCACACTTCAAAGTAATTGGTGCTGAAATATGCTGATCATAAAAGTGCAGTATGCTTCCATATGACCAAAGGGCCCATATGCATTTCAAAGCCAGAACGTACATTCCCCTTTAAAAAGGGATCACCGTAGAATTACTGCAGGTCAATCTGCAGAGTCAAGAGTGCAACGACGATTTCATTAAAATGTAATTTCATTAAAATGAATTATCTTGTCTGCACTGAGTTATGCAAGGGGGTTAGACTGCCGGGGTTGAGGAGATCAGAGCGGAGTACGACCTCTGACAGAGGCTTGAGCACCTGCACACACACATCTCAAATATGTATGTACATATATGCATACACAAATACCTAAGAAGGCACTCAAGATCTCTGCTACTTGCACAGACACGCAAGACTTACCCTCATTGGACGCGTCTCTACGTTATCAGAGTACATGGAAAATACATTAGCCCAATACTCACTGGAACCTGAGGATACACGTACATGTGCATACACTAAAGTCCAGCACGCACATACGTTCACATTCAGCAGCGAGCACACAAACTCTGTCTCAATCCGTCACATGTGCGGACGCACACACGCCGAGACCATGAAGGCTGAGTACTAATTGCATATCATTTTCAGTCGTTTCGCTCAGAGCTCGTTAGCAAGGGAGAAGAGGGTGGCTGTGCGCCCAGAACTAAAAGGGGGGAGAGGGAGAGAGAGAGAGAGAAAGAAAGAGGAAGGAGTATGATGAGGAGAGGAAGGCAGCTTGTTGTGGCTATAAGAGATGCAGAAATAGTCAACAAAAAAATGACAAACAAGCAGTGAGGTAAAGTAAATATTATACTCCACTCTTGAGATCCACAAGGATGGAGAAGATTGAGGGATAAATAAAAAAAGAGAGACAAGATGACAGCTCTACATGCCAAACACAAGAGAGCGAGAAATGGAGTGAGGGGAAGCAGAGGGAGTGGGAGTGCGGAGGTGGATAAAAAGCTGGATGCCAAAACTGAGAGAGCGAGCGGGAAAAGTGGGAGCGTGGAGGAGATGGGATTTGGCCTTGCTCAAAAGGACAAAAGGGATGAAGGCAGGAGAGGCGGTGGGAGGATGCAAAGGTGGAAGACAGAGGGATGGGAGTGGGAAGGAGGGACGGAAGGATAAGAAAGATAAGTGGGAGAGTGGGACAAGGGGGATAAAGAGGGGATGAACTGAGGAGGCAGCGAGGGAGTGAGGAAGAAGGAATGACTCAGGGTGAGACTATAATAATGAAGGAAAGAAAGCAGGTGGGATGGCAGAAAGCAGGTTCATCTTTAAAGGAACAGTGTGTAACATTTCAGGGGATCTATTGGCAGAAATGGAATATAATATTCATAACTATGTTTTCATTAGTGTATAATCACCTGAAAATAAGACTGGTTGTGTTTTTGTTTGTTTAGAATGAGCCCTTCATATCTATGTAGGGAAACGGTCCTTTTCAGTCCGCCATGTTGCTCCGCCATGTTTCTACAGTAGCCCAGAATGGACAAACCGAACTCTTGCTCTAGAGAGAGCAATTCGCATTTTTACATTAGCTGAAGGCCACCGTAGTTCTCCGACACACTTGTGAAACTGCGGTAACGTGAGCCGCAGAGTGTAAAACCGTGGTATCGCCAACCGGCGTCTGACATCCGTTGCTCCTAAAGTAGTGTCATTATGGTGAGGATGGCCTCTGAGCGAGGTGAACAGCATTTTGCACTCGGCGGCTCACATTACCGCAATCTTAAAAAGGGAGGAATGAGCGGAGGGGTACTCGGTTGGTTGCAATCTGCAACCACACCGCTAGATGCCGCCACATCCTACACACTATATCTTTAAGAAATAATTTTGAGAGGCAAAGTGAGAGGGAGAAAGAGGAGCTTAAAGCAATAGTTCAACATACAGGTACATACACTTATATGCTGTCTTGGTGAGAGTTAAATTGATACCACACTCATCAGGATTCGCCTAGCTTAGCTTAAAGACTGACAACAGGGAGAAAAAGCTAGCCTGGTGAATAAGGGGAACGGAGGAATGGAAAAGTTGAAGATGGAGGACGAAGGAAGGAAGAAAGGAAGGTTGGTGTATTGCAGAAGGAAGTGAAAGCCAAGCAGAGATGACACTGCAGGAAAAAGATGGAAAGTGTGAGCAAGAGAGGCGCAAAAAGAACCAGCAAATTGAAAATATGATAATTCCTATCATACTCCCCTTTATTGCTTTTTAATTTCACTCTCATCCTCTCTTAAATACCCCCGTTCCTTGTATTGCTTCTCTTCTCTATCCTCTCCCTTTCCTGCTCTCTCCTCCCTTCTTCCTCCCGCCTCTCGTCCTTTCATCTTCCATTGTCTCCAGCTCCCCCTCCCCAACTCCCACACGTGGCCTCCAAAATGCAAAACATTTACTCCTTTTGAAGTGAACACTTGATTTCGTAACTTCATTTGAGTGTTAGTCCGCGCTGTATCAGGGTGTGTGTGTGTGTGTGTGTGTGTGTGTTTCCGCGGCATTCAGGTTTGTTCTTGTTCACAAAAACCGCGTCTCCGGCAAATACATTTTTCAAGATGGCTCCGGGGCTAGTGGTAAAGAGCAAAGCAGAAAATGTATTTCTCATTTCAGTAAAACTAATGCAGACTCCTGTCTACCAAATGTGCGCACACATACCACACACACACACAAACTCTTGTCTAAATAAATAACAGGAAATATAGCCAACGTGCTTCCAAGTGAGGCCTGCAGGAATGGAAATGTAGAAAAACACAGGATAACAGAGAAAGTGTTAGCGATGGAAGGCGAGGGAATAGGAAAGGACGGATAAACACAAACAAAGACGACAGTAGAAATCAAGAGGGAGAGATGGAAGAATGGGACCCAGGGAGAGAAACAGAGGCCCATAGAGAGAAATCAGAGGACAAAGGGGACAAAAGGAAGATGGAGTAAAGTGTGAAGGACAGATGGAAAGGACAATAAAGACCGGTCGATGGAGCGAGAGAGAATATGAAAGAAAAACAAACGAAGATGACGCAAAAGAGTCAGTGAGAGGCGGAGAGGACGGCATCAAGCCTCCCATCTCGTTTTGTATGAATTTCATTAGACGGTTTTAGACAGCAAACAGAAGAAAACGAGGGAGCCCGGCGAGGGGAGGAGAGGAATGGAGAGACAGATGGGACGTCTGCATGAGAGAGGGGAGGAAATACGAAATTTGAATCATTGTGGCATTAGGATGGCATTTTGACATCAATTTAGCTGGCAGCTCGAAAACTACGCTGCTTGTTGGATACGCAGATGCAAACAGAGCATGGTTGGAGATGGAGGGAGAGGGGGAGAAAGGGATGAAGAGAGGGGGAAATTAATAATCACAAGCTAACAAAGTGAGGTGAAGGAAAATAAAATAGGAGAAAGGATGGATGGAACGGAGAACAGAGAGGAAAGATGAGGGAATAGGACACTTAAAGGTTGGGGTGTTTTGAAGTGGGGTTGTACAGTATGAGGTACTTATCCATTGTGTATTGCCAACATATGACGGTCAGCACATCCCAAAGTGATGTACTGCTGTGGACGGGGCCAACAGCAAAAGTATTTTAGCCACCTAAAAGAAAGACTCACCTAAAAAAATCAATATCAGTTTAAGTGTACGCTTTATTTAGAATATTTTTCACAGGTTTACCTTACAGTGAGACAGCTATACAGTCTATGTTTCCAACGGGGATCTGAAGCCGTTATCTATGCTCTCGCCAAAGCAACCACACTCCATTGAAAAATACAGCAATTTTACCTTGCAGAGCACGGGAGTTGCTGTTCTACCGCTGCCTCGATCGGTTAGTTTGTTAGTGTTATTGTGTGACTTTGGTTAGTTCTGGTTCACCAAAATCACTCAATAACACAAATCTAACACTAACCGATCGAGGCAGCGGTAGACCAGCAACCCCTGTGTTCTGTGAGGTAAAATTACAGTTTTTCTCAATGGAGTCTGGTGGCTTTGGCGAGAGCATAGATGGACACAACTGCTTCAGTTCCCCGTAGGAGAGGGCTGTCTCATGGCAAGTTAAACAGGTGTAAATATTCTAAATATAGCGGTGGGCTTTTCTTTCAGGTTGCTAAAATATGTTTTGCCGCCGGCCCCGTCCACAGCAGAGCATTGCTTTGGTTCCGTGCGGTAACTAGTCTGTTTGTCCAAACGGGTGTTTTGATGACCGTCATCTACTGTAGGTAATACACTGGATAAGCACCTCATACAACAACATTACAAAACACCCGAACTATCCCTTTAAGGCACACTAAATAAATAACTTTTTTTCCCAATTAAGCTGGAAAATGGGCAGAGTTAAAAATACAGTATGTTTAAAGAATCGTTTTGGGTAAACGGAGAAATAAACATAAGAGAAACAGTTGGAGGGTATAAGAGGAGGAGGACAAGTCAAGGAGGCAGTGGGAGGGTGGAAAATATGGACGACACACACACATGACCCTAGCAGACACCCACACACACAAAAACAAGATCCTATCTGATTAGATTTCCTCTCCTTTTCAGCTCGCTTTCTCCCCCATTTTCTCAGGCCTCACTATCAGCCTATTAATTAATTCCTGCTTCCCTTGTTATGAAGCAGATGGGAGAGTGAGGAGAGGAATGCAAAATGACTCCGGCGTCCAGAAGGCGGCGAGGAACGAGATGAGAAAGGCCGAGAGGAGAGAGACAGTGCATGCAGATAAGAGGAGGAAGAAGACAGACAGAAGGGAGAGAGAGAGAGAGAGACAGAAATTAAGTACAGAGAAGAGAGGGAAAAATAAGGACAGGACAAATACATACCGTATGTCTAATGATGTCAGTACACAATGAAAACATACTATGATACAAAAACTGCACTCTTATGCCAATATATACATTAATTAAACATTGTGAAGGCATTGTGTTGCTATAAGGAAAATAATAATCTCATTAGCATCTTCTATTGAGTCATTAAAGGCATCGCCACCAGTCCTTGGCATTTATTTAAATATCAATAAGTCATTGTCATATCAGCTGTGATACATAGATAGATAATTACCATAAACAAACAAGGGCACTGCTAAGAGGTTTCTTTCACATTGCATTTCAAATGATGTGCAATCTTGGCTTTCTGGTGGAATCAGAGCAAGTATTAACATAACAAAGGTTTAGGGGAAATGTAATCTTAATTTAGATTCTCTGACAGCATCTGTCTAATGTCACGACTACATGAACTGCCAATCATTCAGACAGGTTCTCATACTTTTCTGTCACGCGCTCCTTTAAGGCCACACCAAGTCTGTATTTTTCGTCCGAAATTGTCGCATATTTTAAAAATAAATATGACCTCACGTTGTGTCAATAATGTTTACACTTCCGTCCGTTATTCAATTTTTGAGAAGAGGTTTGATTTTCTGCGTTTTTTCGCATCTGAAAGGGAAAAGAGTGTTGTTTGACCATTCAGAGCCACCGTCCGTGCAAACGTCATCATCCAAAATGTCATTATAAACACTCACTCCGTCTCCAAGCATAAAGCACTTTAAGATAAAGAAATAAAAGAATACAGAGATGCAGAATTTAAAGATAGATTGTGGCAGGTGGTTGCAGAACAGCTTGTAATCGGGATGATTCCAAAACAAAGGATGTAGGAAAGATTGGACAGTAGTGATTGTGCTCTAGGCAGCTAAATGATAGCCTCTTGCTAATGTCATTTATTCCCGTTTGGGACTAGCGCTATCCATCGCACCCACGTATTGTGAATTTTTGCAATGAATAGAATGATAAAATGCATCGGACACAGTGTGCAAGGTTTCGGTTCGGATGATGGATTAAAAACCACCGGACCAGTCGTACAGCAGTTCGTGAAATAGTCCCGAAATTTAATGTATTGATTCGTGTGCATAGACACGAATATCACATTTCTTTCGTGATAGCCAGCACAAAATCAATTCTTATGTAATCCACGTAATTGTGAAATGAGGAGTATAAAGACTGGTGAACGCCGCGTAGGGAGGAGGTCGGGGTGGGTCAAAAAACACAGGGCTTTCACCCAGGAGATCGGCGTTCGTGTCCCGTGTGAAACCAGAAGTCAAAGTTGATTTGTTTGTAACGTAACTTTCCCTACTTAAATTACGGCACTACCGGAGTTATTTTAACCCAAACTGTGATCTTTTCCTAAACCTAACTAAGTAGTTTTGTTGCCTAAGCCTTATCAAGTCGATCTATTCCTAAACCTAATAGTTTTATTTTGAAAAGACTGGAGCGGAACTTCGTAGAAAAAAGTATGAAGGATGTTGTTGAAAGTTGTGCTAAGCGTCACAAAAAACAAAAAGGGAAATTTGTGTCTATGTACATGAATCAGTCCATTCATTCCACTACATCATACAGATGTACCAAGCAGGGCCACAACCAACAATTATTCTCATTCATAGTCAATTAACCAGCAATTGATCAATGCTTATTGCCTGGAGGTTTAAAGACTCCACCTGCTGATTAGCACTCGTTCAAGTAGAGTGGTAGTAACTCAAGAGTGAAATGACCTGCTGAGGTGAGCTGGAATCTATCGGTTCTCTGTGGCGCATTTAAGTGATTCGCTCTTCATTTACATTTGACCGGTGTCTCCACTTGCAGTGCACCATGTTTTCAAGGCCTTCTTGGGATCCAGCAAGAGTGCTCTCCCACATAAGCTCCAGATTGATGTGCAAAATTGATGTGCTGGGGTGCGTTCGAAGACACCATGCTGGTTGATTAAACTTAGATATTGACCCAGTGTCTGTCTCAATAGCTCTATATTGACTCAACTGTGTTGGTGTTCCTGATTCAGTACCTGGTTCGAAAGGAAACCCGGCCTCAAACCCTTGTGCTCATTTGATTATAACCCTTTAAATAAAAAAAACTGCATCCACGCATACCCTTTTCAATATATATACAGTACTTCCATATGGTAGCGCAATCATGGCATTGAGTTTGTGAAGTGGGCTCCTCTATTCACAAGTTTTGCTTTGAAGGCTAAACAGTCAACTCTCAAGTCCCCATAAACCATGAATAAGATACTTAAATCTGTGTAACTACAGAACACGCTCTTTTCTGTGTTTTCCAGGTGTATCTGAGAGCAAAAGGCCACAATATAACAGCATTCATATGTTATTCTTGTGACCTTGGAGAGTATCATTGTACTTGAACAAATCATCCTCTCCTTGTAGCACTTATTTTTACTCCGACCACTTTATGGACTGAAAGGTTATTTTCAACGCATAATTCATTATTACTGATTAACTGCTTCCATAATTAGTAAGTTAATCAACTGCAAACTTGATCACTTTTGTTACTGGGGGATTTGTCTGCCTCCAAAAAAAACAAAAAGATAAGTGGTTTAGTCATTTGTTCAAATTTAGGAAAGTAAAAAAAGTAAAAGTTTTGAAATTAACTGCTGCAATCATGCAGAACTTCATTTAAAAATGACCAATTACTCACCGGCTCTAAAAATCAGGTACACTACAGCTCAGTTAGAGGGACGCACCATTTAAATCAAGATTTTAATTTAAAGCTGAATTCTGTAACTTTGAGCAAATATGATTAAAAAAAAAAAGTTATTTTTATAAAACAGTCACTATATATCCTGACAGTAGTGCATGAGACTGATAATTTGTCTCATGCTCCTAATGGCATTTGCAAGATTTCACTGCACCGAACCAAAACAACCAATCGGAGCCGAGCAGTCTCTAAAGCAGCTGTCAATCACTGCTTGTGAAACTCACAAACTCAACCGGTCAAACTAGGCTAACCTGATCAAATAATGTAATGCCTATGTCTCGTCTCAAATGGTTTCAGGAACATATTTTAGCATTAAAATGAGGAAGTTTGCTCCGGCCAGTGGGCGGTGCTTGGTTTCAGCTCGACTGTTTTCAACATGGCGTCCGGGTTGTACTTCAGTCAAGTTGATGCAGACAATGCTCTTTGACAAAAGTGCAACAAGTCTTCTGCTTGTATGGGCGGAAACACGAGCAATCTGTCAAATCATCTAGAGAAAAATGCATCAGACACAGGTGAAGGAATGCACTGTTTTCGACAGACTAGCTCGTAGTTCATCCCTCGTTGCCCCATCCATCTCAGGTATGTTATGTATGCTAGCAACCTAGAACCCACACGGAGCTAACTAAATTATACAAACATGGATTGATGATTAAAAGTATCCATTAGCCAGCTGATTGTTTAGCTATAGCCTAAATATGGGTGTGTTCTTAAATCCCACCTGAAATTATCAGAGCATCATCTGAACTGTTCGGAAATTCACAGCTCTAGTTTCAGAGCGCTCAGAGCCTCCTCTGGACACTCAACTTTGTTTGTTTAAGTTACAGCTATAATGAACCAACCCACTCCTCCCTCTGCTACCGCTGGCCCAAGCCAAAGACAAGCCCAATGTCAACTAGCTGTGACGCAGTTCATAGTGAAAGGCCTTCACCCCTTTACAACAATGGAGTCTAATGGCTTTAGGTAAGTATATATTGAGTTATATTCATTTTTTAGGCTAGTATAAAAGTTATAAATTATAGTATAGTATATAGTATAGTATAGTATAAAAGGGTCTTATGTTAGCCCCATTACTGCAATACAATACACAATAATTAAATAATAAAACTGCTACTTGAATGTTAATTTATATGCAGTATATATGACAAAATAAAGCAATGTTAATTCTGTTATTAATGCGTTTTAATTTTTTTCTCTTAAAAAACACAAAAAAAAAACGTTAAGAGTACCGTTAAGAGTACCGGATCGATAAGCAGTATCGGTAAGAGTAGAAGTACCGTTAAATTCCCTAGTCAGGATATAGTGACAGTTTTATAAAAATAACTTTTTTTTATCATATTTCCCCAAAGTTACCAACTGCAGCTTTAAAGAATGACATTTATGTGGAGCACAGGTCTGCAAGATAGTCCACATACAACTCAACAAAACATGCAAATGCACACCAGTAGACACATACAAACCAAAAAAAAAAAAAAAAAAAAAATGCAAAAGCCCATGCAGGCCTGATAAAATGCAATCCAAGTTCTCTCATTCGGAAAATTGCACAGTGGAAGTCACAAATAGAGAAAGAGAGAGAGAAGCCAGATAAATAAGCCCTCTCTCTCACACACACACACACACACACACACAATCATAGATTTGTGCATCCACACACATAAGTACACTTGTAGTTAAAAATGCATCAGCAACCACACTGCACATTTGGCACACCCACAGGAAGATATCCAACAAGCAGCACACACACACAACACATGAAAAAAAAAAAAACACACAACATGCCTGTTATACACACATGGAGATAGATGCACACATACTGACACAAGGGTATGAGTCACAGACCGGCCCAGATAACATGATAAGTGTAAAATATGAGCTGTGGCGGAACAAAATGGAGGCAACAATGAAGAGGGAGTACAGCTGGGAGGAAAAGAAATGGGATGCAATAAATACAATGTGAAAGAGAAGGATGAGGGGTGCAGTGCAGAGGAGAGAGAAAGAAATATTGAGGGTAGCAAAAGTACAGGAGTTAACAGAGAGGAAAACTGTGAGAGGAAGAAAAAGCAGAGAAACCGCAAATAGGCAAAGAGATAACTCAATTTAGCCGTGCTGCAGATAACTAAAGGGAATTTGCTCAGTATTTGTATGACAATGTTTTTGTTAAACTTTATACACTAAGTGAAGAAGAGGGGGTAAGACAAGTTGCGTAGAAAGAATGACTAGGAAGATACAGAGGAGGGCAGTATGAGGGGGGGAAGAAAATAAAGAGTGAGGGGAAAAAGAAGGGCAAAAAAATGAAAAGAGATAAGAAAGATGTTGGCACAAATGGAACATGGAAACTCCTTTTTCATTTTTTTTTTTAAAGAATAAAGCCTTCTCATTTGTCATGCACTGTAGGAAACCAATTAAACACGAGTCAAGTTAATTTGTGAAGCCCTTAGTCTCAACAATAGTCTGCAATTACACATTTTATAATTACAAAACGCAAAGTCATCAATCTGAAATATGAAAGAAATGTTTCTGTAAATCCTGAAAAGGGCTGGTGGTATTCTAGATTTCTCTTATTCTAAACAAAACCAACAATTGGTTAGTCCCGTCTGTAGACGTCCCTACCCGGCCTGTGGCACTCAGCCACAAGCCCGTTTGCTCCTACTGAGGAAAACATGTTTTTAAAAACGGGTCACAAATATATTGTTTTATTTAAAAACACACACGACGGAATTTCCTAAAATAGCTGGGCAATGCAGCTTGTTACTCACGCAGGAGTAAATTGTGCATTTGCCGGCGACTATTTTCAGCCATGTATTAATGCATATTTGATGATCTACATGTAGGATGTATTGCAGCAGGACAGTGTATGTGGGACTGACTGAAAATAAACCACAGTTTCTATGGTCATCGTAATGAGTCAGCCTGTGCAATGGTGTGGCTCACTGATGTGTTACTAATAATGTTTGGACAACCATGGAGGACTAAGCAGCACAGAGGAATGAGCTATAACAGGCTCTGGCTAATATGAAACATGCAAGACTTGTTAGCAGGATCATTTAATTGTTGGTCTTGCTCTTTTCATGAGATTTGTTAATAAGAAAATCTAGAATATCATCAGCCTTATCATTGTAAAGTACTGCTGGCATCATGACCTCATCTCCCACACCTGATTTCACTGTAAATTCTACACAAGTGTTTACAGAGAAAAGGACGAAGCATGCTTGCACACACTGACTGATGCATTCAGGGACCTGTGCAAATGATCACTTATACATTTACATACATCTCGCCGTACAACGTCTGCAGCTATCTTCACTGCTGGGATTTTTCACTTACAGGTTTTAGACCAATGAACCGTGCAGCATAACTGTATGGAGTCACTGGGTCTCCCTCTTCATATAGCTAAGCTCAGCGGGAAACCATCCTAATTAAACCCAGCGCTCTGAGCAGACTGCAGATGAGTCTTTGATGTACAGTATGAATGTATACAGTACGAGAACTTGTTTTAAGCATGTGAGAGTCTCTGTCAGGGAGAGAGAGAGAGAGAGGGCACGCAAGATCATTTAAGTGCAAGCCTTTTTAAAACAAGCATATGGGAACTGAAAAAATGCTTAAAATGTATTATTGCCGCGCAATTATACAAATTTAATAATTTGGAGCGGCAAAAAATTTTGGGTGCACCTAAATGGAAAAGTTAGGCACACCAGTAAAAAGTTAGTCTAGATCTAGAGCTCTGGCTTGTGAGACAGTCCAGGCAAAGTGGCAACGCTTCCTTTACGTCTAGCTGGGGAGGGATTTCATCTGTCATTTCACCCCATTATATTCCACACACACCTCTCTGATTTGAATGCAAGCAGTGGCGCCTGACATCCAGTCGGTGTGTGTGTGTGTAGGAATGACAACCTAACAATATTGACAAACATGCCCCGCGATTGGTCGGTTCAAACCAACAGTGCTCCTTTATTCGCAGGCTTCAGTGGGTCGAATGTACAGTATATATGTCATGCAAAGCGGATCGAGCCTGACAAATCCCATGTGGTGCACGACTGCACACAAGTCAGAAATGAAACTGACATCTTCATTAGCGAGTCTCAAGCTAGATCCAAGCAGCTTTTGCTACTCCTCTTTTAGAGGCAGGCTCGACATTTGAAGTTAAAGGGGGAAAAAAAAAGCAGGATTCACTTCTTCTGATTTCAGCTTGGGAGAAGACTAACGTATCCCTCTCTCTCTGCTGCTATCCCCAAATGCATGTCTGTCCCAGGGCCTTACCCATGATCCACCACCTTTTGATGCTGAATCCTCTGGTTTTCGTCAAGTCTTTGATACGACTCGGCTGGGAAGCCCCAAGGCCTGCGGAAAAGGCTTAGGAGGAATCCAAAGGGGATTACTGGACGGAACGTATGGAAATTACAGTTTAATTTATCATTTAGGTCATGGTAATTCATGCAAATTAGGATTTCATTAATTCCGGCCTTGGGTTTAAATGGTGTTGCTCTGGTAAGGGTGAGCAGTCTTGTAAGGCTCACATGAAGGGGACAGTGGGGTGGCACAGGAAACCTATAGAAATTCATATAATACTTCAACAGGAAAGGTCATCGCTATAGAAACACCTTTTATAACATTATTACTACTATTTACACAGGAGGAAGGACACGGCACAAAGCCAAAGGACACCAGGATGATGTGCATTGCTCAGGTGCATAATGGAGGTATTAATAATGACACTGCAGGTGATCAAACCTTTCTGTTTTGATTGACACAATTTGCGTCAACATTCAAACACTTCTCACAGTCGTAACTCTGTCAAATCTTAACACACAGACGTGATAAACCAGTATCCCCGATGTCTATCACAGATAAAGTACAAACTGAAATAAATACAGAGTGCTATAGGGAAGACAGATTTTTGTAGGCCAAACCGGAAGATAGAATCACACTGGTTCCCTCAACAAACAGACAAATTTTACCATTGGGTTTTGGATTATTGCAGAAAATAAGCTCTGTGGCAAACAGACATTTATGATACTTACAGGTTTTGTTCCATAAAATAATCTCCACAAATGTACACCACTTATGAATGCAATCGCCAGAAGTAAAAAGCTACCGTTAGGCTATAAACTAATTAACGGTCGCAAGAACCCAAGTATACACGAGTGATGACATTTAATAGTCTCATTTAGCCACTTGTTAGCTACTGCCTTTTTTAAGCCACATAAAAGGTTTCAAAATTCACAAGTGGGATATTTATTGATGTATTTTATATCATAGAACAAAATGTTAAAATTCAGGCATCTAACCAAAACCCCATTCAAAAAATCCATTGACTTCGAGACGATGGTTCAGGAAGTGCTTAACTCATTTCTGGGTTTTAGAACTCATTCCTGCAGCACTCTATTATCATTTTCTTAAGTTTATGACCATCAGCCTCAGCTGTGCTTTGTGGTAAGTGCTGATTAGCTAATGTTAGTATGTTAAAATAAGTTGGGGAACATGGTAAAAATGATACTTGTTTAATTTCAGCATGTTAACATAGTCATTGTGAGCCTGTTAGCACGCTGATGTTAGCATTTAGCACAAAGCAACACTATGACTAAGTACAGTCTCACAGAGCTTCTACTGTACCATGACTGTATGGTCTAAGACTTGTTTTAACATTATTAAGGCTAAGAATGCCCCAACATGTACTACTGTATATCCCTGGAACACTGACACTCTCCTCTATCCATTCATATACAGAGATCTGGTTAAAAACCTGAAGAAAACTTTTCATAACAGCTGTCCTGGCACATGTAGACTAAAATCATAGACTGGATATAAGATGCAGACGTAGTCACCGTGACGTCACCCGTTGGTTTGTGGACTGTCGTTTTGAAGCCTCGGGTATGGCATTTTGGCCAAATAAGACATTTTTAAGTGACCCAAATTTTACATTCAACTTTCATGAACTGAAAGGGTTTAAGTTTTAGGACGAAAACACGGACATCTCCCAGACCGGACAACACCGTGGTAACAACCTGTCAATCACAAGGTAGCCACGCAGTAAATCATCCCCTGCTTTATGGTCTATTTGACTCTAAATGGGACCATAATTTACTAAATGAACATCACGCTGTATTGAAGAAGACTTGAAACTAGCGATTGAGACCATAAACTCATGTTTACAATGTTTACTGAGGGAATAAATCAAGTGAGAAGTAGGCTCATTTTCTCATAGACTTCTATACAATCAGACTTCTTTTTGCAACCAGAGGAGTCGCCCCCTGCTGGCTGTTAGAGAGAATGAAAGTTTAAGGCACTTCAGCATTGGCTTCACTTTTCAGACCTGGAGGTTGCCGTCTGGCATGCAAATTGATGGAATTTCTGGTCAATTTGTGACATGCCAAGCTACAATAAGACATGTACTGACTGCAAACATCCTGTAATTAAGGGGGGATAAAATGGAGCAAAAACGCCTACTGTTCAAAGGGTTAAATCAGTGAAATTGTTTTCTAGCTCTTTGCATTATGCGGTTTCTTGCGTCACTGCAAATGGCTATTATTATCATCTCCATTCATAACTGATGAGTAATTGTCCCTATCTGCGTAGGCAGGAACTTATTGTACAGTAGGAGTCCTGTAACTGTCTAAAAGGTCATATTGAAGAAGAAGAGAGTCAAGTTTGGCCGCGAGCATAACAAAAAAAAAACATTTCATACAACCAGAAACAATGACGGCTGTGATTATAATCATGATAAGCATCCTTTCCCATTATCATAAATAGCCTCACTCTCTCTCCTCCTCACACACACAAATTAGATTCTCCCCTGGTGTCTGGACACACACGCACACACACACACACAGTTCCATCCCTCATTCTTATTCATCTGCTTACTTCTCAATCACTCACTGTACGCTTCGCTGCACAATTATAATCACCTTAAAATGATTTTATGACGTGCTCACAAAACCAAACAAAACTCCTCGGAGTGCCCGCGCACACACAAATAAGAATGCTTGGGCGTACACTGTAACACACACACACAAACAAACTACACAAAATAGCTAAAAGCTGGATTCAGTTGTACACCGCAGTGCTTATAGACACGCATTTATACACAAACATCAAAGCATACTGTAATATAAAGGCTGATTCAGGTAATCGCTATTTTACACACAATTTACTCAAACACACACACACACACACACACACAAACACACACACACGTACAATTATTATAACCATTATCTAGCTTATTACAGGGCGTCCAGGCATGTCGTCTATGCAGCTCAGCAAGATTTCCTTGTCATCGGTTATTTATGGACACACACACACACACACACACATACACATACAGACACTATGTGTGTGGCCAGAGGAGAAGATTGTTTACTACCGCATGTGTTTCCTTGTCGGGTTGAGGAAGACAGAAATGGACAGAGAGGAAGAGGAGAAGGAGGAGGAGGAAGAGGCAAAGGAGGGAGTAGGATAACAGATTCAATAAGCCATGAGCAAAATAAATAAATAAAATATGAGGGGGGAAAAGTCCAGAGCAGCAGAGAGCAAGAGGAGAGAGGTTAAGAGAGGATAATCAGAAGAACAGGATGAAAGAAGGAGGCTGCAGGAACAATAAAACAAAGAGAATTTCTTCACAAGGTGGAGGAGGAGAAGAGAGTATGAAGGGGAGGAATAAGGAGCCCAGGCATGCAAGTAGTTTTTAAGCATGCTAATTGTGTATAACGATACGGAGTTGACCTTTTCTCGAATATCTTTTTATACTTTACCGTGCCAAGAAACAAGTGTGAAAGGGTTGGGAAAACTGGAGAGGGAGAGAGGGGGGAATAATTGCTGATGTGGCAGCAAACTCCTCCAACTCCCACATTCGAAAAAAAAAGGAAATCAAAGCCAAGAGCGGAGAGCTGGAGTCGCTGGATGTAGCAGCCAGCGTTTGACGAGGAGGGAACGAAAGGGAAGAGAGATTAAGAAAGAAAGAATGAAAGTAAAAAGGAGGAATCACAAAGCAAGCAGAAAGAAAAAAAGAAGAGGCTCCGTGACAAATTGAAGGATAGAGAAAAGGCATTACAATGCGTCACCTCAAATGGTTTCACAGTGAAATGTATTAACGCAGGAATCCTCTATAGACTCAAACGTATCTAACCGACGCAGGCCTGGAACTTTGGTCCAGCAGGGCTGCCGTGCTTTTATTCAGCGGCTCCGGGTCGCTCCACTCTCCTTTTAATTCACCTCGTGTCCCTTCCCTCTCTCTCCATTTCCACCCCTCGTTTGTCAGACCCTCTTGTCAATTAATGCGAGGCATTGTTTCTTTCTTTCGGTCTTTCTCACTCCCCGCTCCCTCTCTGTCACTCTTTCTCGGCCTGATGAAGATGGAGAGCGGTCATTTAAGACTAATTAGCGAGCCTAAACAGACAAATAACCAGGTGCGGCGCACGCATTTTCTCTCAAGCACCGACATATTAATGCATGTGCACGCACTCTATCCACACACTAAAAGAGGCAAGGAAATGGGTGTTTCACTCTCGCTCATACCAAAGCAATAAAGCCCAAAGCTAACTCGGTTTCTCTGACGCACATCGGAATATATATTTACGCACACTCTGTCTGATTTGCTCTTTTTGTCTGCGGTATTGTCAAAATAAAAGCAAGAGAATGCTCCGTTTTAAAGACAATCATGTTGTGGCTCCTCTGAAAGCACCACACTTTATTGCGGCTTCTTTATCTGCTCATCTGGTTGTTGCATTTACAGCTAAATGCAATGAAGGCATCTCTCTAAAGAAACTGCCTCTCTCTCGCTCACGCACACAAACAGCATTTCCAAACAGCAATATTACATGGCAGGCTATTCACTCCGCCTCACACCAAGGATGTAATGATAGCAATGTTTTTCCTAACCAGTGAACATCACGGTATTAAACATGAAGTATTAGATAATATCAAGTCCAGATTGTATTCCTCACTTACAGCGAACACTCTGTGGTACATTCAGGGCATTTGTTTGACATCACTAAAACAAAACTAAGATAATGATTTTTTTTTCTTTTTTATTACAAATTAGAATTAGGGCGGCACGGTGGTGCAGTGGTTAGCACTAGCACTGTCGCCTCACAGCAAGAGGGTCGCACGTCGCAAGTCACTATGTGAAATGGCTACTATGGGGACTAACATCATCACACATGAATACAATTGGACTCAATGGATCCACAAGAGTCTCATCTTTACAGGCATACCCAATTTATTCATTTCTGAGAGTGTTTAGGGACCCCAGTATACAGAAATATTCAAATACATCCTTTTTAGAATACGTGAAAATAACCCATTTATACTGCATGCAAAAAATTGCATGGTTTTTGCCCAAAATTGGATGTGATTATGATAAAGTGGGCATGTCTGTAAAGTGGAGACTCGTGGGTACCCATAGAACCCATTTCCATTCACATATCTTGAGGTTAGAGGTCAAGGGACCCCTTTGAAAATGGCCATGCCAGTTTTTCCTCGCCAAAATGTAGCGTTATTTAGCCTCCTTCGCCACAAGCTAGTATGACATGGTTTGTACTAATGTATTCCTTAGGTTTTCTAGTTAAATGATGCCAGTACTGGATTGGATGGATGGAAATTAGAATTAGCCATTCTACTGTACCGGGTTAATATGGCTTTCAATAGGAAAAAAATTGTTATATTGTGCATTCAGTGAGGCCAACCTTCACTATAATGGATTCTATGTAGTTTATTTAATAATATTACCATTTACACGATCAATATTACACCGTTAAAGCAGTCGATACCGCTCATCAATGCCAAGCCCTTAACCTGAAATGATTCAAATGTGACATTTAATCACATCCACTACAGCCATGCATGAACAGGTTTATTATGATCTGCTCTTCAGCGGGGACGGCTTTATTGTGCCGTGGTGTGAATGCAGATCAGTCCGTCAATAATACAGTATCTGCACGCTATTGGATTCCTGTTTTAAAATGAGCGTCGGCCAGTCACTGTCACCCTGCGTCTCCATGATGGATTCGATGCACTTTGTTAAACGACCTCAGAGGTTCTGTTTTCAACACTATGCCGATTGTCTACGGGAACATGTTATTTATTGCAGTAGAGGGGGTTTTATTGTCTTTTCCTGTGGGTTAAAAGCCACTTTGGATGATTTTCTTTTCCTGCCAAGAATGGAAACGAACCGGTGCCGAAATAAAGATATCATGGCTTCAATCCAAAACTTCGTTTTCTGTCCTCAAAAACCCTTGTCAGTCAAATTCTATTGCTGATATCCAATACTGGGTGTGTTAGTAAATCATGTCTTGTCACTCTCATTTGAAATATAATACACACAAGTGCCCACAATCTATTATACTGTAGCTCAGCATGTGCCTGATATCCCATATCAGCAGAAAATGGTGCAAACACCGGCTATACTGTGTAGTGGCAGTATTAGAGGTACACTGCTTTGGTTGGCTGGAGGCGATGGATTTTGATGTCAAAATCATGAGCCAAATCCTTTTATTGGACTTGCCAGTTAGCTGAGAGAGCCTTTGCTTTTGTTGTTTGGTGGGAAAAACGTCAAAGGAATAGTGAGAAGACCCAGCAGGGTCTTGCAGGGTCTTGCAGAGCTGTTTGAGATTATTGCAGCCAAAAAATGACTGACTTTGCAGCAGCTGTTCTCAGAAACTGCGACCATTTTGTTAAACAGCTTAGGGATATTTTGCAGTTCCTTGATAAAGGCCATGAGATTTGAAAAGGCTTGTAAGTAGACCCTGAGTTGAGGTTATTTTTGTCACATTTTTAAAAAAAAGTTTTCTTTATCTCCAAAAAAAAAAAAAAAGCTCTTTATCATTACAATATGCAACCAAGTATCAGAAAACAGAATGATCTTCAACTTTCAACTTGCAGATTCTAGGGCTGTGTGTTGGTAAGAATCTGGCGATACGTATCATGATATTGGGGTTACGATTCAATATATTGCGATACTGTAAGCAAGGCGATATACTGCGATTTTTTTTCAAATTTAACTTTAGGAAAACTATCATTGTAGAAATAACACTATATTGTATAAAATCTGAGCAAGAAAGTCACTATGTGAAATGGCTATTATGGGGACTAACAGCATTACAATGGACTCATTCGATCCACAAGAGTCATACCCAATTTATGCAAATCTAAGAGTGTTTAGGAACCCCAGTATGCAGAAATATTCAAATACATTATTTTTAGAATAGGTGAAAATAACACATTTATAGTGCATGCAAAAATATTGCATGGTTTTTGCCCAAAACTGGATGTGATTAACATAAAGTGGGCATGTCTGTAAAGGGGAGACTCGTGGGTACCCATAGAACCCATTTTCATTCTCATATCTTGAGGTCAGAGGTCAAGGGACCCCTTTGAAAATGCCAGTTTTTCCTCGCCAAAATTTGGAGTAACTTTGGAGCGTTATTTAGCCCCCTCGTGACATGGAAGTATGACATGGTTGGTACCGATGGATTCCTTAGTTTTTGATGGCAGTAGTGGATTTTTCAGAGGTTAATTTAAAAATTGATACAGCGTTTTGGAGAATCGACACAGTATCGCAAAACATAATATCGCGATACTCATGTGTATCGATATTTACCTACACCCCTAGTACATTCATCACGAATAGCAGTCAACATCTGAAGCCTTAAGTTAAACGAGAACCCATTCCACAATGTAATTACCTGAGCATTAATGAGAGCAGTTGGTGAGCATCCAGGTATTTGTCAGTATAGCCACAAGTCTGGGCAGCTACAGTAGCCAGACAAGTAGTAGGGACGTTCTTCAGGGACTTTTTGTCCACATTAATCCAAACAGCCGGTGCTTACTGTGTTCCCAAAAAAGCTCCATAAATCAAATAGTTAGTTTTAGGTATTAAAGGTTAGACATGGTTCAGGTTGGGTGCAAGTTTAGAGATTGTTTGCAGAGATTTGCAAGGCGATGCACAGCCTGGTAGCAGCAGTAAGCACTGCCTGAGAAATTAATAGACTTTGGGGAACAGAAAATGTTTCTTAGATGGTCGATTTGTTAGACTTTTTTTATGTGTTTTTGAGGAAATATTGTGGTGGAAAAACTGGAAAGACTTTTAAGTAATCTAGAGAGTGGTGGAATTTGTTTTAATTATTGTGATTTCCTGGTGGGCCACATCTGAAAGTCTGGACTTAACACACATCCACAAGTCTTTACATCCTGATATTTGTCCCATGTGTGCACACTCACAGATGGCCCTGCACTTTCTCTTCAGCATAAAGTCCCACACACACACACACACAGACACACACACACACACACAGCAAAGCGTGCGCCCGGGGGTATAATTATATCACTTCAGGATCTAAAGGGCTCCTGTCCACCAATCTGACAAAATCTGCGGCAGCGTCCCTCGACAGCAAACATGCACACACACACTAGTTGAATGCACGCTGCCACCGAGGGACACACACTCGACGCAGAAAAGGAAAGCTCGTTTACAGCTAAATTATGGACAAATTGAACCTTGAGAGAGGAGAAGTTCAAAGGCAGAGCTGGAGTTGAATGCAGAGGCGGTCTCCCCGTCTCACACAAACACTCACGCTTATCCCTTTCAGACAGTCGAGCGTCTCATACACAAGCATCTCCCCCCCCCTCACGCACACCGGGTATGCCTCCCAGACAAAATATATCTTACATGTATCTCACATTGTGTCTGTTGTAAACACATTCAGGAGACAGAATTGCCTCTATAGTGCAGGAATGCAGGAAGACAGATGAATAGGTATTTGAATAATATTCCGTGCAATGGTTTTTTTTTTTTTTTCTTCCTACGTGTCTTCGTTGATGCCTTTGGACATAAAATTTTTGGGGAGCGTATTTTTGTATGCATCTGTGAATGAGAGAGTGTGTGTGAGTGGGTGCATTCATTCTGATTATAGATTGTGATATTCCGCCTCCTCACTGACACTTGAATATGCACCCATTACCACCGCTGAGAGCGACAGAAGCAAAGGAAGCAGAGAAAAGGAGCGAGAGGATGCCTTCTCAGTCGAAAAAAGATACCACCTTGTCAATATACCGGCACGTTGGAGAAGCGAGAGATGTGACACAACAATGAAAGCAATATCGAGAGAAGGCGGAGGAAGACGAAACAGTACCAGTGAAGGGGGAGAGTGTGAAGGACAGTGGAAGGGAAGAGAAAGAGGCGAGAGAAAAAAAGAAATGTTCAGATGGTTTTGTGTAAAGTTTGAGGTGGTAAGTTGTAACTGCTGTTCCTCTTTACAAACGCACTTTGTGTTTGGAATTAGAGCCTAACTACTGTATATCAGCATCATTGTCACAGATTCATCAGTATCGGCGTATGTCGGCCAATAAGTAACAAAATATCGCGGTAGAGAAATGCAACAGAAATATTTGAAGTAGTGGTCTTCATGGGTCCTCAGTTCCTGTATCAGATACAAGACTCTGATTGTGTGGGGTCCGGTTGTATTGCCACAAGTCTCGGGTCTGTGTGTCAATATGTCTGGAGTCGATCTGAACAGACTGGCTGTCAGCTCTGATCACAGAGTGTCTCGTAATCATAAACAGGAGGGAAATGTGTGGCTGTGGCCCAATTTCGCAAAGCATACTAACTGGCAACAGTATGTACAATATACTAGTCTTTATCGTTCTCAGTTGGCATACAAGAAATCATACTTTACTGTTCAATACCAACAAGAAATTATACAATACTTGCGCCATCAGACATTAATCAAACTTCATAGGTACTAAATGCGAGATTGGGAGCATTTCTATTGCCTCCGCACGGCTTCCAACATGGCGATGGCTCGTGGCTAATGGTGCCAACAGTGCAGACAAAGTGGGGGTGTGGGGAACTAGAAGGTGGGTGCTTCCGCAACAGTGCCGTCGGTCGGGACGGCGTTATCAGTTGTCACGCCGTATGAGAGCAGTGCTGAGTGGCAGCCGTGAGATAGGCATTGGGGCACGCTCACATGCACAAACGGCGATGTCAACAAAGCAGATAGAAGCTCAGATTACAACACACACAGAGGGAGAGCGACTTCATTCTCTGCTCAGGTAGACATTACTCCTCTATATCTTTACATAGCAAATAGATGTTTGCTGCTATATTAATGCTCTGGATATCAAATAGAGCACCTTTAACATGTTATTGCCAACTAATCTTCAAACAGTTATTTTTTTTCTGAGGTGTTCCTGAAGCTCTTACATCACCATTAAGATGTTTTTTGTTTTTTTACAGCTATAGGCAGCTCCTCCATTTCCTTTTTGCATTGCATCAACATCACAAAGTTTTTTTAGCATGAATACTGACTTTATTTTGTCACTCACTATTCCAGAGTGCATGCATATTCAAAACCTGCTTACAATTAGTGATCTTGGTCAGAATAACTCAACTTAAATTATCTTTATTTAAAAAAAATCCAGTATTGGTCAGACTCTATTGGTAATATGGTGTTATCATAATGGAAAATGCTCCCCTTGTTTTTGGCATAGCTGCTTATCAAGGCAAATAGATCAAGGATTTAACTTAATGGCTTTCTTGTGTAATGTAATTCAATAACCTCAAAGTCCTTCTTTCAGGGTTGTTTCCATTTTGTCTCCCACCTGTACAAATACATGAAAGGATGGAGCAAGAGGGACAGACGGAAGTAGAGAGTGACAAGACAGCAGGATAAGAGAGGGCAGATGGAGGGAGCGAGGACGAAGAAGGGCAAGTTAATAAAGGGACAAAGTAAAGATGAAGCGTGAGACAGACTGGAAGAGGCAAAGGTGAGGTAAAGGACAGAGAGGGGGAGAGATGAATGAACAGACAGATGTCAAAGAGAGGGGGGGGGGAAGAGGAGAGGATGAATGTGAATGAGAGGAGAGAGTGACAAAGATGAGATGGATGAGAGAGGAATGAGAAGGAGTGATGGGAGTGACAGAGAGAGCGGTAGACACACAGAGGGATAAAACTGACGGGGCTGAAAGGATGGGAGGGAGAGAGGGAGACGGGGAACAGGAGGCAACGGCGCGAGGAGGAGAGAGAGAGAGAGAGAAGGGGGGGATGGAGAAATGGAGGTGAAGAGACGGATGCGGTGAGTCAGCTGAGGACAGACAGATGAAGGGGAGAACCTGAGGGAGGAATGAAGGATGAGATGGATGGGTGGCAAGGAAGAGGGGATGGATTAAGGAGAGAGAGAAAGAGAGAGGGGACTTTGATATCGGAGTGTGTGATACATTGACCCTCGCAACAGATAGCATCCTATTAGTAACAGTTAGTTCAAACTGCATATCAAGCAGACACATACACCGCAACATCAAAGTGAGGGAGTCTGATCCAGAGAGCGTCTAATTGAGGGGAAAACAAGGCTAAGAGCTCACTGACAGGTGGTGCTAACATGTGATCTGTATCTGGATATCTCATCCGCATAATTGCATCTGATCGCAGCTCTCTGCATTTAAACCCGGTATTAAAGTTACCACAAGGAACTTTTAACTGGTTATGAAACATTCTCAGGCAGATTTACGGCACGCAGGTTCACCAGAATCTCCTTCAGCTCAGACTCCAGCTGGGCCTCCAGCATGGCTTCCAGCGGGGCCTCCGGCAGCAACCAGCCCGCCGCGGACAGACCCAGATCCGGCTTCATTGTCGCCTTTGACCTGCAATCAGAGCTCCGGCGGGAGGTGGAGAGCTCCGCTTCCAGCAGCAGCAGCTTCTCCTCTAACCAGGAGCAGAGCTTCACCTCGCTGCTCCGACGGTCCCCGCCGGGAGCCAACACTGACATCACACTGCTGGAGGCCCAGGCCGTATTGCTGGGCCCGCTGGAGGGAAGGAAGGAAGGAAGGAAGGCACCAGAACCAGGACTGAACGGGGCAGAATTTCCGATCCTGTTGCAGTAAAATGAGAGTTTTTCTAAAGGTACTCTGGTGCTCGAAAACTCTATTACTTTTGTCCACAGGGACTGCCAAAATCAACACAAAATGAAATTTCCTCCTAGTAGCTTTAAGGCCCAGACACACCAATCCAACATCAAAGAACTAGCGGAGATGAAGGCCGACTGTTGCCTCGATACACGCCGCCTGTGTCTTGGCGAAACCGGAAGACCGAGGACTGTGGATATACCAGCCGTTGTTATTATACCTATATGAAATAAAGCAGCGTTTGCCAACCATTTACACATCACTCTCACTCACCACTTGAAGATGAAATGTGAAAAGAGCGTTCTGTGCGTGCCCTCTTGATTTTACTTGTTTGCTTGCTTTCCTCACTTCTGTTTGTCTTCTTGTGCATGGATTCGTTTAAGCTGAACAGCCAATCAAAGTGATTTCTCTAATTGACGGGCTCCGCCGCCGATTCAACGTGCGGAATTGGCCAAAAGGCCTCTGACAAGGGCAGACTAGAGGCGACGGTGTGGGACACACCGCAAAGCTAGGGAGACAGACATTCACCAACGGCTTGAAATTGGCCGAGGGCCGGCCGTCAGCTTGATCGGCTTGTGTCAGGGGCTTTAAGTGTTCTCTTAATTCTGCCTGCATTGTGATCGCTTCTAACAGAGGTGGAACAAAGTCACTGCTTTGCAAGTCACAAGTAAGCCTCAAGTCTTGGCTAAAAAGTCCTAAGTTAAGTCTCGGATCAGGACCATACAGTCAAGACCAACCAATAAGTCAAGTCTAATCTTTGCGTTTCGAGTCCTAATCAAGTCATTAATGCAACAAAGTGGAATGAGCTGGTGATGACTTCAGCCTGTGGGGAACACCAACATCTGGCAATCCAATAGTTGTCCAGACATTTCACTCTGAACCAAAAATGTCAACCTGCTAGTGGCCATAGAGGAAAAGTCAGGAGATCACCAAAGTAATTGGGATTCATTATATGGGAAGCATGAATGTCTGCTTCAAACTTCAATATAATCCATTATAAAGTGGTGGACCAACCAACTGACCCACAGACATTGTCCAGAATAACACCCCTAATGTGGCTTAAAAAGAGAGAGCAGTGAAAAAGAAAGAGTTGCAAAGAGTAAGAAGGAAAGACCAACAAGGATAAGATAGGAGAGAGAAAAAGCAACACACTATACATTCACAGCAAGGGGGAGAGGTAGAGTCAAAAAACAATTCAAAATGACAGATCTAAAACAAATAAAGCAGGGCTTAGAGAGTGAAATATAGAGAAGGAGTGAAGAATGAACAACAAGTTAAGGGAGAGCTAGAGAGGCTGAACGGGTATTTCAACTCCAGTTACTCAGACGTACACGAAAGGTGGGTTTCCTGTCACGGCAGCCAGTGGAGATGCATACAAATAAACTTTTTGAATTTGGGTGTATGTGACACGCAGAAAGGAGGAGAGAAAGAGAACGACAAAGGCGGAGAGAGAATGAAGATAAAAGACGAAGGAGCCGAGGCTCAACTGCAGCCAGGTTGGAGAAAGCTAGCAAATCGAGTAGGGAATGATTGATGCAAAGGGAATTAGGCGGGAGAGATGAAAGTGATGAAAGACAGTGAGGGGAGGAGGGGTTGGGGAACGAACGGCAAGTTTAAAAGGGTAGTTTCACAACTCAGTATGAAAAATACCTCGCTGACAAGTCTATTAGTAACACAGTCAGTTTCCAACCCACAAAAAACAAGAATGAATGTGCTCGCACACCTCAGAGATTGGGAGTGCAGCCGAGTGAGACAGAAAAAGCCGAAAGACTAATGGATGTAATGTTCAAATGAAACCACAATACAGCCATTTAGACTCAAATGTAATACTTGTCCCCTTGTAAAGGGTACATGTCCCCTACAATCTAGATGGACGCACATTGAGTTTCTGTTGGAAAGGCTTGTTCTCTTTCCAGCCATCGGATTCGTCGGCTGTGGCTGCTTAGAGCTCAAACGCAGCCTGAAATGAAAGACGTGCAAATTAAAAGTGCCGCTTGTGACAGCTGAAACTTTTCAACACGTGCCGTCTCACGCCGGACGCTGCCCGGATTCGAGTAATTACTGCACTCCTGCCGATTCAAATGACCCCAATTCCCCAAAACGTCAAATTACTTCAGTGATATGAGGTTTTCTCTGCGGGACAAAGAGGATATGACAAACTGGTGCGAGACTGGAGTGGAGGGGGACCTGAAATAATGACTTTCCATCAACTTATTGTCTTGCTGAGCACAGCAAGGAAGACTAAGTGTGTACCTGGGTGTGTGTCCATGCATGTGTGTGTGAGCCGGCGCAAAAGCCGTTTGAAAGAAAAGCGCCTAAAGAGGAGGAGGAGAGGTATAAAAGAACAAAAGGAGAGTAGGCGGAGGTGCTGGTGGTACAAAGGCAGAATAAAGAAACATCTTTATTGATGCGCAATGTGAAGTCAAGATCCTTTCCGTCTCATTTTCTGCTCACAAATAATCAAGCGTGACATCCTTGGTGAGTTGCGAGATGAAAATATTAGTATGATATTGCTCGAGTTCTTCAGCGCCCTTTATCATCCATTTCAGCCCTTTTTCATTTGTAAATGTATTAAATATGACATTGCATTTGATAGCAGTGATAGAAACAGAAAAGGCAATTCTGGGAAGTTTACATTGTAGATATATTTGCTCCGTGAGCATGACATACATGATTTATGATAGTTAAATATCCCATCTTCTTCCTACATTATTGCTTCCTAAAAAAAAAAAAAAAAAACACAGTAGCTCTGCTCATTTTAATTTTTCATGCAGTGAGATAAATGTAAAGAAACTGAAAATCATAGACAAATGAGAATCATGTTGGGGGAAAAAAAACTAAAAAGAGATTAAAAAGCTTGAAACAGATGAAGAAATGGAGGTTACAGTGTGATGTGAATTAAAGCTGTACAGTAAATTGGTATGTACAATTATCTGTTAATATCTTGGATGGCAAGCACCCATCAGCTGCCCTGGATGTAGGAGGTTTGGTTTGCTAATGACACCCCATAAAGCAAAAAATATATTGGAAATAAAGTTTATTTCTTAATGAAATATAGGGGTGGGAATCACCAGAGGCCCCACCATACGAGACAGCGTGTAGAGTCGGCCTATTTTCACATCAAACTCGCTGAAATAAGAGTTTATTTCAACCAAACCGGAGTTGTTGATTGTTGAAAAGACTAACGACGACAGTTTTGGTGAGTTATATTTTGTTTCTGTCAAGTTTGAATGAAGTGTTTTACAATGGTCCGCTGCTAGAACAGCTGATCTCAACATAAACAAATACATGTGGATGATGACGCAAGTGTACTAGGGTAAGGAACAAATTTACTAATGTGAAAGCTGAGCAGAGAGGGGGGGGCAACCGTACTCGGGCACGATACAGATCAATTGTACCTAATTTGAAAACGCCCTTAGGGTGCTTTCACATCAGGGACCAGGGCCCAGATCCGAGTACACTTGACCCCAAGGTCCAGTTCGTTTGATTAGTGTGAACGCTCCGTTCCGTAATTGGGCACGGTTCCTGTGTACTCTGGTACGGAACAACTTTACTAATGAGAAAGCTGAGCGGAGGGGGGGCAATCGTACTCGGGCACGGTACAGATCAATTGTACCTAATATGAAAACGCAATAAGACTGAGCCCGCTATAACTTCAGAAAAACAGAATAGTAATAAAATTGTTAAGATGTTGATAGTTTATATAATAAATAGGGCTGTCAATTGATTAAAATATTTAATTGCGATTAGTCGCATGATTGTCCATAGTTAATCGCAATTTTTTTTTATCTTTTCAAAATGAAAAAATTTAAAATTAGAGATGAAAAATTAACATGGGAGTGGACAAATATGCTGCTTTATGCAAATGTATGTATATATTTATTATTGGAAATCAATTAACAACACAAAACAATGATAAATATTTTCCAGAAACCCTCACAGGTGCTGCATTTAGCATAAAATATATGCTCAAATCATAACATGACAAACTGCAGCCCAACAGGCAACAACAGCTGTCAGTGTGTCAGTGTGCTGACTTGACTATGACTTGCCCCAAACTGCATGTGATTATCATAAAGTGGGCATGTCTGTAAAGGGAAGACTCGTGGGTACCCATAGAACCCATTTTCATTCACATATCTTGAGGTCAGAGGTCAAGGGACCTCTTTGAACATGCCAGTTTTTCCTAGCCAAAATTTAGCGCGAGTTCGGAGCGTTACTTAGCCTCCTTCCTCACAAGCTAGTATGACATGGTTGGTACCAATGGATTCTTTAGGTTTTCTAGTGTCATATGATGCCAGTACCTTCACTCTGACCTTCGCTTTAAAACTGAGCCCGTTAAAGAAATTAGTGGCGTTAAAACAAATTTGTGTTGATGTGTTATTATCGCGTTTGAGAGCCCTAATAAGAAAAGATCGACACTTGACATCCGTGTATCGATACAATATTGCAACGCCAAATATCGCGATACTATGCTGCATAGATTATTTCGCCCCACCTCTAATGAAATGCCACTTTCACCTTCAGTCTTCAAGTCACCCTGTGGCATTCTTGAACACTAGTGGCACTATGGGGCAATGTTTTTATGAGCAGGCCCCTATTTTGTTTCTATTTCGACACTAATGTTGATGCTGTTAATGTTGACGCAACACAAATGACGCAAATGGTTCCACGCCAAGACACTAACAATGCGTAGCAAAGGGAGGTAAGAAGACGACGACTAACTAGCTGATGTAAACATAGATGTAAACCATGCAGATGTTCAACATATTATATATATTATTTTTTAAAAATCAACTTGTTTTGAGGGAGAAAATGGAATATTTGTTAGGCCGATGTTGCAGTGTGTTTTCCTGAGGAGCAAGTTTACAAGTAAACTCCAGACTGGAACTTAAACTCACCGCCCCTGCACGCCCACACACAGGTGTTTTCAGTTATTGAAGATGCTTATAAGTTGGGTGGAGCTATGCTGGGAATTTGCTGAAGTGCTTCATTGACTCTTTATGGAATCATAAAGGTGAAATATGACCTTCCATAACAGGAGAAACAAAGCCGGGAGAGGCAGAGAGGGTCTATACATGCCCACACAGCCCTTGGAAGATGTCTAATCAGCCAAAGTAAAAGTGACCTGTGTGGGTGCACTAAGAGTGTCAAGGGGCTTTAATCAATTTAGTTAATAACATGTTTCCTTAACTGAGCTCAACTCTGGGCACACTGAGGTACCACTGCCACCTCTGAGTCAGGACCAAGCATGTAGCGAGAGGATGAACGCACAAGTTTTTAAAGAAGAAGATGTACATCCTTCTTTAAAATCAGAAAAACTACAGCCCTACAAAGAAAAAAAAAATGAATAAAACACCTAAATTATTGATGATAAATGTTATTGCTGCCACATTTGTCATTCAGATCATCACCATCAAGTCACATTACCCGCGTTTTAAGGCAAGAGTAGATATTCAAGACCCTAACTGACGGGATATACTTAAAAGTGGACACGGTTTTAATCAAAATAGCACAAATGAATGGTTTGGGAAAACAAAATCGACTTTTTGTCGAGAGGGGTGGTAGTCTGACTTAATGATCGCCAGGACTTCAATGTTTACTGATGAGTTTTTCCCAACACACCCAGAGTAGATTTAGTTCACTGTGGTGCAGTGCAAATATAACAAGATGGATAAAGAGATTCTTTGCGTAAAAGAAAAAGAAAAGACAGAAGAAAGATGAAAGGAGCCAAACGAGAGACAAGACGGCGAGAGCTAACAAAGTTGTCAGTCATGTTGGGTTGCCATGGGAACAGGTGAAATCATTTTGTTCCCGTGCAAATCTCCCCCCCTGCCCATAACTTCCTATTAGTTGCACTGATTTGTTAGTCTGTCAGCTTAATTCATTAATTGAGCTAATTATGCGGGAAATCCAATCTGAATTAGCGTAATTGTGGTTTCGTGTGTGTACACACATCAGCGCTGAACACAGATTTATGTGTCTGGGTGTGACTGAGGGGCCTTTATACTTGTACCTGTGGGATTTTTTTGTGTTTATGTCTTGTGTGTGTGTATTAGTTTGGGACCCATCTGTGATGTTTCAGCCGAGTGAATCTCACAGGTCATCAGTGAAGCGGAATGCTATTTATATCTCTCACTATCCTCTCTCTCTTTCTCACCTCTCTCCTTGATTCCCATTGTCTCTCGCCCTCTCTCTGACCTCATCTTGCAGCTTTTCTCTTCACTGATCCCACCTGTTCTGGCTCTCCTCTCTTTCCCAATCTCCCTCTCCTACATCAGTCCCTTTATACTATGAATCCCTTCTTTTCCCTCCCTCCTCACCCTGTGCATTTATCCAGATTTCTTTCTTTTTTTTTTTTGCCTCTGTCTGGCACACTTTAAAACCGCCCCCACTCTTCTCGACCTCCAACCTTCACAGTCTACCTCAGCAACTTTTCAGAGTGGGAACCATCTAACCTTGAAGCTGCACACCTGTCTGGGGACAGATGATACCAAACAAACGCGCACACAAAGTGACAACCGCCGCAACCATCCAGCTGCCCACCTGCCTAAACCCATCCGCACACGCAAACATCTGCTACTTACTCAGTGATCTCTTCGGTGACCGTGTGCTCAACCTGCAGTCGAGAGTTGACCTCGATGAAGTAGTGTTTGCCTTGTCTGTCGACCAGGAACTCCACGGTCCCTGCGTTCTCGTAGCCCACCTGCAGCAGAAAAAAAAAAACATGACGAGAAAGCAGTTTTACAGCTCTGAATTATCCAAGTAATGATGTTGGTTGTGTAAACACTCAAGAAGGAGCACTCGCTCATCTTAATGAGCCGTGAAACCGAAAGAACAAAGAACGGTCCTCTAGCCGTGCAAGTGTGACTACATAAAATGAGGGAAAAATAAGCCTTGTGTTTTATTTGTATAGAAGGAGGAGGACATTTATCGTCATTTTCCTGCATTGCGATAATTAGATCATCAATCGAGGGGGATTTATTGAAAGCTCATCGTCATAAAAGCCCATTTTCACACTGCAATCAGAATCACAATCAGTGTCAGGTACATTAAATATACAGGACTGTGTCTTGTCAGTGTTATCAGAGCAGGGACAGTAACATGTCCTCTAAAGACTGGGCCTTATATTTACAACAACAACAAAGGACATAGGACTATACTGTATGTGTCACTCTGCATATATTATAAACAACCCCCTCACCTGAAACATTAATACACAACTAATTTGCGTAAAAATTAGGTTTGTAGGAACTTTTATTTAATCAACATAAGGAGGAAATATTTCTTGTGAATGGATTGGCAAACTGCGTGACAGAATAATCTCAACTCAAAGGTCTTAACCCTTACCCAACAGACAACTGTGCAATATATATCCAACCATGTCTCCCACAAAACTACGTTCACATACAACTGAACTGCATTCTCAATTACGTTTCAAGAGAAACATATTTTCCGGTCACAGTTTTAAACACGTGGTTAACTTGTATATTGCAAAAAAAAAACTTCTTTAGGTTTAGGCAACAAAACTACTTGGTTAGGTTTCGTAAAAAAAAAAAAACATCTTGGTTTGGCTTAAAATGACTATATGTTTGTTATGTTCTTAAGCTATGGACGTAAATAAAATAAGTGAATGTTTTCCGGGGTGAAAGCCCTGTGTTTGTTTGACCCACCCACCACCCTCACCTCCTTCCTATGTCGACTTCTGCGGACTATCATTACAAAAACAAACGTAGTCCGTGACAAAATACCGTTTCCCTCGAACCGTAATTCACACTGCAGTTTTGTTGTATGGGAAGGTAATTTTTTTTGGAGACAGGGCTGTATATATCATATACAGCGTGGAGAGAAATAGCAATATGGTAAAATTATACTAGAAACCATCTTGCGATACGGCTGCTACGCCAAATCAGGCCAGAGGCGTAAAGTGGTGCGACCAATGGCCCATTCCCCACTTCCTACACACTTACGTCTAGCGCCCTTGCTTGGACTACACCCATCTTCGAACTCGGCCTTCACTTTGATCTCTACACACCTGTAAAGTTTCATGACTGCATCTTGCACGGTTGCGTCGCTATCAGTGTCACAAAAATCTGTCCACAGACAGACGGACTCACAAGGTGAAAACAATAACAGCTTCCCTATCGTGTTTGGTAATAAAACACCTGGCAAAGTACTCAAAGCCTCTTCTGTGGTAGTTCCCGCTACAGTAGGTGTCCCCAGGACCACATTATGCCATGATGACTCACACACAGACTCACAAGGTGAAAACAATTTCAGCGCCGCTGTCACGGCTGGTAAACATGAAGAAACAGAATGACGCTGTGCAGAAATAATGTGCTTACATATATAAAAAAGAAAAATGTGGATCAAAGCACACAAGGTGAACTTGCATGCTCATATCTGCCAACGCAAAACGCTTATACTGAACGCACATTCACAGTCGATGCATTTATTTATGTTTTTCAGTTTGTAACAACACTCAATCCTTGATGTGGGACTTCCATTTAGTCTGCCAAAAGATGCATTTCTCTTTTTGAAACAGAAATGTTCTCATTTTAATCAGCACTGTGGTGTGCAAATGTACCATTTAAAATGCAATGTACTGCTCTTTATACCTTTTTAAACAATTTAAAAGCTGGTTTTATTACTTATTCTTCATTTACCAGACAATAACAAAGCATAAGCCGATCTCTGATCACCTCTTAAGACACCGTTTCCTTCCAAATCAGTATATTCCTTGCGGTTTTAATTATACATGTTCATCATGTTCCAATGACTGGACATTTCCATTTAGATTTTAATGTCCATTTTAACTTTTAATTATACGGCTGTTAGAGTGGTAGTTTTATATATTTTTCCACCCTTTTTCCCCCCAAATAGAAGTGTTGTTTTAGTGGAATTTGATTCAATCTAAAATGTGATGCAGCACCTGCATATAACAGTTATTTCAATAAATAAACATTTAGTGTAATTAGTTTGCTTTGGTAAGATTGGATCATCCTGAATGTGCTGTTCTGTGTTTCTCTGAACATACCATTCAGAGTAAAACATAATTGTGAGGGAAATTAGCATGTTCGTAGACCAACACCAACGCCTTCCGTCAAAACTCCACTTTGGCTCGTCTCCGCTCCAGTTTAATTTTGCCCAATGGGAGCTGCAAGCGGAGTGTAATTGCTATATAAATGCTATATAAATAAAATGTATCATTATTATCATTATAATTTTGAGATGAGGCAAGTTTACACAAATTACACAGATGATTTGAGCAAAGCAATCTGATTGGTGTTGCAACCATTTCCCCCAATTTAACCAATCAGAGCAGCTCAAGATCCTCAGATCAGATCCAGCCACATCGCTGATTATCCCTATAATCAAGGCTTTGCGGTAATATGAAATGTACCCCGTTTTAAGTGAAGGAAACATTCGAAGAAAAACAACATCCAAACATCAGAATGAAATTAGAGGGCTGCGAGCAATCAAGTGTCCAAAACACAAGCTGCAAAACAGAAAATCTAATTTTCCCAGAAGGCACAGATGTGAGCGACCCAAGAAAAGGCAACAGCACCACCTACATCTGAAAACATCCATCTAAAACTAGTTGATGAACAGACATTTATGTGTTTCGGGGTTTCTTTCCTCCCTCTTTAGCGTTGAGCATTTTGTGGAAATCAGCCTGGGCGAATAAACCGGGAGGAAAGTGAATGATTTAAACCGCTCCAGTCTTCAAACAGAAAAATGCATGTTTAGTCTTTAATTGTTAAACCAGCCTTCAGCGTTGCTTTCATTTCCAACATTTGGCGAGCATAAATGTCAAGACAATCAAATGGGCAGAGGAAGAGAGAGGGATGGATCGCAGAGACGAAGATGGCCCTAAGCTAAAACTGCAGCAATTACAATTTGGCAACTAAACAAACGCAGAAATCTCAAAAAAAAAATTCGGAGATGCAGTTACAATGAAGAATCCATTATGCATAATACACAGGTAAGTAAACAAATGTTTCACCTGAGTAAAACAACACCTGCTCGGAGCTTGTCAGCCTCTTATTAAGCCCATAGCTGGGATAATTAAGTTTGTTGTAAAGAAAACTCATCTCGAGAGGAAATTAGACACAGATCGGGAGCAGAGTACACACACACCCACGTGCAACACGTGTATTAATATTCACTGTAACCTTGTAGAAACATCATCTGTGTGAAAATATTCAGAGACACTCAGTCAGCGGAGTTTTCTCTGCAGAGAGAGATTAGTCCCATTTATGGCATCTGGAGCTCCCCACAGGTTTTACCAGAGAGACTCATTAGAGGGATCACACACACACACACACACATACACACACACTCTAACACACATACAAACGTCAATAAACTAAACTGTATGAGCCCAAACACACACAAAAAAACATACATATTTGAACATGGGAGGGCACATACAAGCACATAAAACCAATGAACAAAAAACATGTACAGGCTAAAGAGCTTTGTAGTGTTGTTCTAATAGTTTACATGAAATAAAGTCTGGCGAAGTTCAACAATTAGGATGCCAGTGTGTGTGTGTTTGTGTGTGTGTACTTGTTCATCTATCTCTTTGAGGACCAATTTGAGTTTTAGACCTTCAGATAGAGGACATTTTTGGAAAGTGAGGACATTTTGGCCGGTCCTCACTTCTTCAAAAACCTGTTTGAGGGTTCGGACTTGGTTTTAAGGTTTGGATTAGAATTAGGTTTAGGTTAGGGCTGTCACAAGAACTGATACTTCGCTACCAAGTCGATGCAAAAATTCGGAAACCCTGCCGGTACTCATTTTTCTACAGTACCGCAGGTACAGTAGGCACCGTAAACTATGTCCAGTTGTCCCGGGGATGATAGAAAATGTGATTGAGATGCAGTAAACTCCCTTTTTTCCCTGATAATGCTATACATTGCGCACAACAAATCCGTGTTGAAATCAGCAGGACGAGAGCTGGTTAACGTTAGCTGTTAGCCTGCTCTGTGCAGGACCGTGCTGCTTGCCGGCTGCTAACAGCTAACGTTAACCTGCTCTCCTCCTGCCGATTTCAACACGGAAGATGCCATTATGATGAATTATGATCTATTCAGTAAAAACGAGGCAATCGGGCGAAGGTAAGTTATAATGTTATCATGATGTGCTCAAATGTAATCTTCTAAAATGTAGTTTTTGGCGAGAAATAATGAATAAATCCAGTTGTTTGGAGGAGATGTTCCGTTAGGCATTTAGTTGTGATGGTTAAGGTTAGGGTAAGGGGCGAGGGAATGCATTATGTTAATGAGTGTCCTCACAAAGATAGATGTACAGGGATGAGAGCTCAGGAGAAAACAGTCAGGAGTCAGAAAACACAATCCATATGCATGTGTACTATATACACTATACAGTATATATGTCTACTTGCATGCATACTATACACAAAAGCATACATAGTACACCCCATATATATGCTTACAGCTAGGCTACTGTTTTATGTGCACACACAAAATGCTAATGTTTAGCCTGAGTCACCTTTCTCTTTAACCTTCTCCGTGTGCAGCCAGATGCTTCATAGTGCTTGTGTGTGTGTATGTGCATTTCTTATACAGCCTGTGATGACAAATACATGCAGCGAGTACTCAAGGCCTCATTGATAAACAGTGAAAGCCAATACCACAGCAGAAGATGCACACCAGCCTCCAAACACACACACACACACACATATACATACAAGGACATGAATGCACACACAGCTCCGTAGACTTTAAGCACACACAAAATTCACACACACAATATGTGTCACTCCGTATTGCGCTCACACTCTCGCTCACACACACTGAGTCAGTGAGTGAAGTAGCAGCCAGTGGAACAGATTGAGTGGTCACTGTTTTATGAGGTCTGACAGACGAGTCAATGGGCTGTATTAGCACAAGGAGAGGTCACACGGGGTGCCGCACACGCACACACATCCTACCATACTACAGTATTTTTAAAAAAAAGCATAATGTGCATTCACACCGCAGTGTGTGTGTGTTAGTGCTTAAACGATCCCAGCGCTGATGAATGTACGCTGGTGTACGGCTTTGAATAGGAAGTGACAGAGACAGATAGCTGGTACTGTGCGGCACAGAGAGAGCGAGAGAGCGAAACAAAGTGCGTTAAGAACAGTTCAAGAGTAGTGGGAGAAAAAATGGGTGAGTATCGATGGATGGAGGGGAGGGAGGGAGTTAAAGAAAGATTGATGGATGGATCAAATGAGGACAGACACAAGGTATCAGTGTTCGGTGGGGGTGTAGAGAGCGAGGACAAAGAGACGTAGGGAGTGAAAGAGAGGATTAGATGGGGGAAGAATAGCAGAGAGATTCAATGATGGAGGGACTGTCACTCTCTACAAGCACTTCAGCTTGAGATCATTTGCAATGTTGTTACAGGATGTCAAAATTCAAATTCAACGATGACTCTTGACAGTTTTTTCCCCTTGCTCCACAGCGCCTCACTGTGCCAAACATTACTCAAAGAGTTAAGGCACCAAACCGACATCAGAGAACTAGCTGCGATGAAGGCCGGCTGTTGCGTCGCCTCACGTCGCCGACAAGTTGCATTTGAACACACCGCAAAGACTACATCTGGCGGCCAGTTTGCACGAACATTCTGCGTCTGTGTGAGAGGAAATAACTCTCCACACCAGCAGGTTGCGTAGTCTGTATCCGTCATTCAAAAAAGGGAAACCGGAAGACCGAGGATAGCGGATATACAAGCCATTGTTATGATACCTAGAAGAGCCTTCTGGGTGCCATCTTGACTTTACTCGTTGGCTTGCTTTCCTCACTTCCATTTCTCTTCTCGTGCTCTGATTCGTTTAAGTTGAACAGCCAATCAGAGTGATTTCTCTCACTGACGGGCTCCGCCGCTGATTCAACATGCTGAATCGGCCAAAAAACCTCTGACACAGGCAAACTAGAGCCAACGGTGCGGGACACACCGCAAAAACTAGGCCGACAGACGCTCACCGACGGCCCCAAACTTGGTGTGTCAGGGCCTTTAAAATGTCAGATGACATCATTCATCAACAAGATGGAGTAAAGTAGAGACGGCATTAAGACCCAGATTGCACTTCGGCCACTGTGAGTGTGTGCAAGCCGCCTGTAATCCTCAAGGCTAAAAAACATTGTTGATGTCTAAAGAGGAGAATTTGTTGACGTAAAAAGGTGTGAAGCAAACAGGTCAGTACAGCAGCAGTCCACGTAAAGTATAAGCATCTTGGGACAAACTATTTGACTGCACACAAGACCACAACAGATTTCACTCCTGACTGTACAAGGTGATGCTCCAGGAGGAATCACCAGAGATGGGGTGAAAAAAAAGAAGAGTTCTGCTTGATCTTATAAATCCTATAGTAGTCTCTGCTGTTGCTGACGGCAAGGTCACAACTTACGGCCCTTCAAAATAGGAAGGTAGGCGCGGTGAGATGATGTGGAGGAGTGTTTTCTTGGAATATATTCGGGCCAGAAATGCTGCTGCTGCTGCTGCTGCTGCTGACCACTGCATCCTTCACGGCCACATACTTGTCAAATAATTATTTCCAGTAGGATAATTATCACGAGTCTCAAGATGACTCAGTAGCTTCAGTTCATCCCAGCGGCCTACACAGTCGGAGCACCTCTGAGGTGGAACGTACAAAAGAGTGTCTCTGATATGAGGTTGAATGGAATGTTTGTGGCCTTAATTCAATGCAAAAACTCTGATGCCATTCAGTCTGCAAGAAAATGCAGTGGAAACCAGCAGGGCAAGGAATTCCAGCTTTTCTGGAAGCACAACAGGATGTTGCCTTACTGTAGACCATAATAGAAGGCCTGTCTTTGTACTCTCTTTGCACCCAGCAACTTGATATTTTCTTTCATACCTTAAAAGGCCTTTACATACCGGGGATGTGACGAATAAACGACCCGAAATTGCGAAATACTCGCCTGCGAATATTATATCTCTAAGGCTTTTATTGTGAAAGGTAAGAACGGAAGGAGTGGATCTGGTCTGCACTTCCTTTGTCAATCTTGAAAGGAGTGATAAAGTTTGACTCTGCAGAGCCTCCATGTTGTTTCAGAAATATAAGCGCAACTCAACCCGTTCTGCACAACTTGACTGGTTGATGCTTTTATTTGTGATGCATTAGCTCAGAAAAATCCTCATTAAAAAAAAAAGTTGTTTTTTGCTGCGTAACATTCACGTTCTGTATGAAAGTATTCATGACAAAAACAACAGTTCCAAAAATATATTAACCTGCAAATTAATTGCACGAACAAAATGCCCCTGGTATGTAAAGGCCTTTATACTAGGGCTGTCAATTGATTAAAATAGTTATTCACGATTAATTGCATTGTCCATAGTTAATTGCAAATTAATCACACATTTTTTTATCTGATCAAAATGTACCTTAAAGGCAGATTTGTCAAGTATTTAATACTCTTATCAACATGGGAGTGGGAAAATATGCTGCTTTATGCAAATGTATGTATATAATTATTATTGGAAATCAATTAACAACAAAAAGCAATGACAAATATTGTCCAGAAACCCTCACAGGTACTGCATTTAGCATAAAAAATATGCTCAAATCAGAACATGGCAAACAGTCAGCGTGTCAGTGTGCTGACTTGACTATGACTTGCCCCAAACTGCATGTGATTATCATAAAGTGGGCATGTCTGTAAAGGGGAGACTCGTGGGTACCCATAGAACCCATTTTCATTCACATATCTGGAGGTCAGAGGTCAAGGGACCCCTTTGAAAATGGGTATGACAGTTTTCCCTCGCCAAAATTTAGCATAAGTTTGGAGCGTTATTTAGCCTCCTTCTCGACAAGCTAGTATGGTTGGTACCAATGGATTCCTTAGGTTTTCTAGTTTCAGATGATGCTCTAGCTTTAAAACTGGATCGCTACAACCTACAAATCACAAGTTTTGTTAATGCGTTAAATAAATGAGTGCCGTTAAAATGAATTTGCGTTAACGAGTTATCGGGTTAAATTTGGCAGCCCTAGTTTTTAGTGGAATCTCACTTTTTGTCTTCTCTACATTGTTTCTACCAAAATCTGATTGAGTATTCTAGTCATGTTTACATTATTGTAATATTAGCAGTACTTGGGGAAAACATAATTTCCACACTTAATACTTTGGAGTAAAAGTATAGACATAAGAGTGCATTTGAGTTTTCAAGTGTACTTGCAGTACGTTCATTGCTGAGGGCTACTTTACAATCGTCTTCTGTAACCCCGAAAAGATTTAACATGGCAGTTTGGAGGAGTGCTCCTACCGTCCTTTTGTTAGCATGAGTATTTTGTGTGTGCGTAGCCATGTTTTCTGCTGCCACTGCACATTGTCTAATCTTAATCTTCTTTTGCCTAAGCCTAGTGATGTTTGGGATTTAAGTTGCACTGACTCTTTTTAAGTGTAGCAACACAGCAACACAGGCTTCTGGAGCCACGGCACCTTTGAGTCAGCAATTTGTGATTAGCCTTGATGTGTCTTGACTGAATGCCATGTTAAGTCCATTGCTACGTTAATGGTGCAGAATAAAGACACATCCGGTGTTCCACCACACTTGTTTCATAATATAACATGGAGTGTCTTTCTTTTTATGCGTCATAAAATACTACTTTAAAGCCCAAAATCCTCCATTCCCTAAGAGGTGTAGTTTTGGTGTGCACAGGTGAACTACATACTGTACTTCTAATTCTTAGGCAGTTTTTTTGTTCTTACCAGCAAAATTTTGGGTCATGTTAGCTCTGATGAAGTTTGCATGAGTCTGAGACTGCCGAAATGTTTTTATTCTGTCGAGCCTCATTTTTATTTATATGCCTTACTGCTGTTCCTACGCTGCAAGGACACACGCAGAATCCTAGCAGATGAGCTAAGCATAACAATCATTTTAGTGGCTGAACTCAAAGTACAGAAACAAGTAACTACATACGCAACGGTGTTTCATTAGTCATTGAGAGAAGAAAAAGAGAGGCTTTCAAGATTTTTTCTTTCAGAGACTTTCAATTGCTTGGAAAATAGACAAATTCTGCCCAAATACTACACAAACACTCTCAGCGGTCACCAGGTCGGCACTCGCACTACGCTTCCCGTCTAAAAAAGCAAAAAATGATTTACTCTCAAGGTTGCTGCTGCCAGATTGCTGTCACTACATGCAAATCCTGTGAGGGAAAAAAACGATATTGGTGATTCGCTGCACACCACACAGAAAGCCTTCCGATTAGTCCCCCTGCCCTCTCCCTCGATGCCCCACATCCACCCGCCAGAAAGAAGTGCATGCCGGGTCACGAAAATGTCCGGGGGCATTCGGAGTAATGTGGTACACGCTCCCCAGCTTTAGGTGTGATGTGCATCACGCAGCAGAGGGAACAAAACAAATCAATCGCACAATCGATGGTACTGACCTGTTAAATGGCTATGTCTGGTGGTCGCATTAGAGTGTGTGTGCGCTTTTGTGAGTTTTTGTCTGCTGTTTACTGCAGAGTGACATTAAGAACCAGTGGAGGGGTTTAGATTATTCTGTAACCTAATTGTTTTGAACACATAATCAAAGCTATAGTCGTTATACACACACACGTTTTATAATACTTGTGGGGCCATTGACGCCCTTTACACCTGGCATTAAAATGTATCCAGATTGTAGCTGGGCATGATTTGTCCTGATTACATTTACACCTGGTATTAGTTAATATGTGTCTCCAGTGTCCACACTGAGATCCGATCGCTCTGTCTGAAAGGACTGAGAGGAAGCCTCCGGATGCTGCACTACACATGGGCTTGCAGCCAGGCAACGCCGTCGATTTGGGGGAAGAGGGCCCACAAACGTGACTTTGAAGCACCCTCGCACACACAGAGTGATGAGGGGAGGAGACGCTGAGCGCAGACAGAGCGGTGGCGGTGATCTCAGTCACTGGACTGCCGTGATCAGAGGAGCGGTGAGAGCGTGCTGCAGGTTGAGCCCTGCCGGTCATTACTACTGAAGCTCCAGAGCCCAATAAATGTTACTCAGGACACCCCTAGCATAACGTACTGTATTTCCGTTTCCTTAGTTGTTGTATGTGGAATGAAAACGCAATTGCATTTACACTTGTGTTCAATGTGGTCACAATGTGTCCTAAGTGCGTTTTGGGTGCATTTACACCTGTACTTTCATGTGGTCAACTACTATCTGACTGTAATCCGATCACCCAAAAATGGTGCTGTCAATCGATTCAAATGTTTATTGCGATTAATCGCATGATTGTCCATAAATAATCGTGATTAATCTCAAATTAATCGCACATTTTTTATCTGTTCAAAATGTACCTTAAAGGGAGATTTGTCAAGTATTTAATACTCTTTCCTTTTACTCAACATGGGAGTAGGCAAATATGCTGCCTTATGCAAATGTATGTATATATTTATCATTGGAAATCAATTAACAACACAAAACAATGACAGATATTGTCCAGAAACCCTCAGAGGTACTGCATTTAGCATAAGAAATATACTGTATGCTCAAATCATAACAGCCCAACAGGTAATAACAGCTGTCAGTGTGTCAGTGTGCTGACTTGACTATGACTTGCCCCCAAACTGCATGTGATTATCATAAAGTGGGCATGTCTGTAAAGGGGAGACTCGTGGGTACCCATAGAACCCATTTACATTCACAAATCTGGAGGTCAGAGGTCAAGGGACCGCTTTGAAAATGGCCATGACAGTTTTTCCTCGCCAAAATTTAGCCTAAGTTTGGAGCTAGTGACAAGCTAGTATGACATGGTTGGTACGAATGGATTCTTTAGGTTTTTCTAGTTTCATATGATACCAGTAACTTCCCTCTAGCTTTAAAACTGAGCCCACTACAACCTACATATCACAAGTTGCGTTAAAGAAATTAGTGGCGTTAAAACAAATTTGTGTTAACGCGTTATTATCGCGTTAACTTTGACAGCCCTACCCAAAATGCATTTTAATGCCAGGTGTAAAAGGGGTTATTGACTGAAGGGTATTTGTGCCTCGATGTAAGGGAGGTTTCACAAGAAATAAACTAAATGTGGTTTTGTTCTGGTTTGCAGCACACTGTCTCTCACGTCTGGTTTCACACTATTTTTTGTCATTTAAAAGATAAGAATTCCTTTGTGCAAGAAGAAAGGACTGTGGACTTTGTCTGCCATCTCATGTATTGCAGTCATACCGGAAGGGGTTCTCTTTATGACCAGTATGGGGAGGAGGAATGATTATAGCAACCAATAACACTATACAATACTTACATGCCTATACATACATTGAAAAAGACAGATCAGAACATATGCTCTAAGGAACTTGCTGGGTTGCTTTACAGCACCCAAACAAAATATGCTACGGCAAAGCTTCTGGCATCGCCAAGGGCTGGAATGAGTAAAACACAGATGGGGGGGGGGGGAATCACTACATCTTAATTTTTAGTAAAGCCCAGGGGAAAACTGCACACAGTCGCAGTGGGGAAGGGAAGGAGGGCAGGAGTGCTGCCATCTTTATGACAGCAACAGAGTTAACGCCAAATGTGGCCTTCATTTTGCAGCACTAACAGTCTCTGCGATGAAATAGAGGCTGATCACATAGACGATGCTTTTTGTTTTTCTTGCAGGTGTAATACACGAGGGTATCACAATCTGGAAATGAAAAGCAGTTTAAAAGGTGCTATGAACAGCAAGTTTATAGGCACACAGTCATACCCCGGCAGTTATTACATAAGCAGATCCTCCAGTACGTCTCACTCTTCCCTCCTCTCATCTAAACATCACTGCTGCTTCTTCCCTTTCGGCTCACTTCTTTCCCTTTCTTTCATTTCTTTCCTCTCTTGTGGGGATTGGAGTTAATCTGGTGCCGAGATGCTCTGTAATCTGATCCAATTCCCTTTCAGACTCACACAACTCTCATCCGATTCATTGCTGATACAGCCGCGGAATAACACAAACACGCACGCACGCTCACAAATAGATCAGCTCTATTTCAGTGGTGCCACCTCTCTAATCCTTTTGCTGCAGGGAGCTGCCAAAGCAGCGGTGCTCACCCACCCGAGCACACTACGCACACAACCCCGAAAAACACACACGTAGGCAACAAACAATGCACACATATTGCATACATGCCTAGAGGCACACAAAACACATGACCATAATGAACACAATCATGTGTACGCCCACACACACAAACCTACGCTGACAGTCCCATATGCACCCACACGCTCATATTCATCCCAGCTGTAATGGAAAGGAGCTTGACCGGAATCCCTCCATCCATTTACACATTCATGTATTCATCCCTTCATTTCAGTTTCTTCTCCAGGCTTTAAGTCCATCACTTATTTCTTCCTCCTTCAATCGTGTCTGTCCATACTCTCACGTCTACCCTCTGCCGCTGTAATTAAGATTCAGGTCGTCCCCCCCCATCCTTCTCCATATCCCGTTTTTCCACTGTTGCAGCTTCGTTTTTATGCCAAATAATTTGCTGGACATAAAGAGGACAACAGCAAATTTGTAAAAACAAACATATTACAGGAAAAATAAGTATAAGCGATACAAAGGCTTTCCCAAATGTGAACGATAAAACAATAAATTTATAATTACTTATTACTATTCTCACAGGAGAGGTTTCACTCAAGATGGGTCCTGTAATTGGAAATTTTGCTTATGATGTTGTTAATTCTGGTGGAGTATTGAGACGGGATAAGGCTCCCTCCTGAATCGATGCCCAAAGTACCCCGTGTAGAAGTGTTTGCTGAGTGTGGTCATTAGTATTACACGATGCACACTAAACAGGTTCTCATTTTGGGACCAGAAAGCCCAAGCTTTGCTTTAAACTGTATTGTGCAACTGTGGCCTTATGTGATATTTAGATTCTGGGGATCTACGCTCTTCTGCATGCTGCTTAAGCTGTCAGAAAGAGTCTAAACTACAGCACACATATTGATGGAGAAAGAAGAGAGGGTGCCGAAAATCATAATATGATTGACATGTGGGTAAGTCTTATTGGAAGAAGTCAGAAGATTCTGATATTACAGATTCTGACAAGACTCTATGACGCCCTACAGTGCATTATTAATCAGAATAAGAATCAGAATTATTTCGCCAAATATTTGACTCTGGTTTTATGCAGCTGTCTCAATGCACTTACACAGAATAGAAATGACGAAATAAAAGAATACAATAATGGAAGTAAAAATTAAATGTCTATATACAAGTCAAGTGTTCTGGAAGTTGTAAACGATACAAATAGTGCAGATAAATAAATACAGGATGGATATACATGGACTGGATGATTATGTACAGTATGTGCATGTTGAGATGTCTGTATACTGTATGTACAGTCGGTAGGATTTATATGTATAGACAGATGATATGTACATATTACAAAAAAATGTGCATTAAAGACTGTTAGAATTATGATCTATAACAGCAGCAGTGGCTATGTTGGTGTTAAGAGTGATATTGACAGTGTATGACTGATTTAAGTGTGACTTATAATGCTTGTTATAATCTGCTTATAGCACTGTATAATAATAGTTATAAGCCCCTCATACATATAACGATAACATAACGACTACTATAAGGTCAAGTA
>CAKAKR010033351.1:73502-94154 GCA_916700685.1 Adelosebastes latens
CTTATTGGAAGAAGTCAGAAGATTCTGATATTACAGATTCTGACAAGACTCTATGACGCCCTACAATGCATTATTAATCACAATAAGAATCAGAATTATTTTACAGAATATTTGACTCTGGTTTTATGCAGCTCTCTCAATGCACTTACACAGAATAGAAATAACAAAATAAAAGAATACAATAATGAAAATAAAAATAAAATGTCTATACACAAGTCAAGTGTTCTGGAAGTTGTAAACAATACAAATAGTGCAGATAAATTGGATGATTATGTACAGTATGTGCATGTGGAGATGTCTATATACTGTATGTACAGTGAGTAGAATTTATATTTAGAGTGACAGATGTATGTACATATTACAATATGTATATAAAGTGACAGATGATATGTACATTACAAAAAAATGTGCATTAAAGACTGTAAGAATTATGATCTATAACAGCATTGGTGGATATGTTGGTGTTAAGAGTGATATTGACAGTGTATGACTGATTTAAGTGTTCATCGGAGTGACTTATAATGCGTTATAATCAGCTTATAGCACTGTATAATTATAGTTATAAGCACTCATACATATTCATAATGCTTTATAATAATAATTATAACACATTATAAAGAATTTTATAACTACAACTATAAGGTCAAGTATCATAATACTTCATAATTGCAGGTCACTCACTGACATTTTTTCATAGTGTATTATAATTCCCATTGTTGTAATACATTATATTATATTTTATAATGCATTATAATGTGATTATAAGTAACACTAAGTGGTCATTGTTTGCTTTAAATAAAGTGAAAAAATATAATTAAACTCTATGCAAAAACAACACACTGTTGTAAAGTATTTTTTTACTTTACTTTAAGCAAACATTGACCACTAGTCACATCATAGTGCAGTATAACAGTGATTATGATTCATTATATTAATAGTATAATGGATTACAATTATGAAGTATTATGATACTTGACCTTTGTTATGATTATTGCTATAAAGTATTATGAATATTTATAAGTGCTTATAATTATAATTGCATATTATAATGCATTTTAAGTAATGCATTATAGACATGGCCGTCATAGAAAGACGGATATCGCTGTTTGTTGTGTGTAGAGGTGTGTGTGTGTGTGTGTGTGCGTGCGTGCGTGCGTGCGTGCGTGCGTGCGTGCGTGCGTGCGTGCGTGCGTGTGTGTGTGTGTGCAGTAGTGCGGCAGCGGCGCTGTCCCGGGTGCTGAAACAGGGTTATTTTGACAAAATGGTGCTTTAGTCTAACTCCATAAATGCAGTTTCATTATGTTTACCCACTTACTGAAAGGTCAGAGGTCACATTTAATGTTATTCTTAAGCAGCCTGGATGAATGCCAATACAGAAGGTCAGCCTCGGTTTCCTTCACTTGGAGGGCTGCATCCTTACTCATTACACCACCGTAATGCCAACCACCTTCTGTAAACCTGCATGTTTATTCAGCGGTAGACGAGGATGTACATAGTGGCTTACAAAACGGCAAGCCCGACCAGACAACCCATGAAAGGTAAAATCCTATATTCTACAAATAAACCACTTCTTTCTGAAGTGACAGCCATTCGCTTCTCCTGCACCCTCTCTCTGTTCACCGCTCTCTGATCCTCCCCTCAGCTTTTCTCCCTTCATCTCTTCTCCCTCTTTACATGGCTACATATTAAAACACTTTTTTCCCCCACTGCCATCTCTCTGTAAGTGGCAGTTTGGCCTTTGCTCATCGTTCAACACTACTTTCTCTTCCTTTACGTTTGTCAAGCCTTCAAAAAATAAATCGTTTCATCTCAAAAAATTAAGGAACTGGAAGTAAAGGTGTGAAGAGGGCTGAAAGGTCACAGATGGCAGAACAGTGATGCAGTGATGGGGCAGAAGGACAGAAAAAAAAAAAAAAGCATGGAAGAGATGAGGGAAGGTAGATGGCTGTAGGGGAACAGAGACAAAGTAAGGGGAAACTAGACGGAGCAAAAGATTGAGAGAAAGACACTGAGATAAATAGAGAATGATCTAGAAGAGCTGTAAGCAAAATCAAAGCATCTGCAGATTTACAGCGAGGGAACCTGACGGGGTGTTAGTACCAGGCCTGGGGATGAATAATGACTGAAACGTGTGATGTAAGAGTGATGAAAGGACGGGCCACAAGAAGCAGCAGAGTCGAAAGGTTTCAAGCTGCCACAGTGTGGAGAAACAATAGACCTTTTCAGACATGAAATATATGCAACATTGGTGGTTTCATCTCTCTGTTTAAGTGATGGATTTTGTCTGATTCCTATTTTTCTCACATGTTGTATATAAACAACATATCCTCCTCAGGGTTCATATGACATCTTATGAAAAGTTTTTCCTAATTTTTTGCGTGTTTTCCTACAAATGTCCAGCTACACGTGACGCATGTGTCAATTTCTGCTAGAGTCTTTTCAAAATAAACTTCCGTCTTCACAGGAAACAACTTGGTTAGGTTTAGGTAACAAAACTACTTAGTTAGGTTTAGGAGAAAATCGCTGTTTGGGTTATAATAACATAATAGTGGCATTACTCTAGTACGGAATTTACGTGACAAAAATGACATAGTTAGGTTTAGGAAAATATCGCGGTTTAACTCCGGAAGTGGTGTAGCTTACGTACGGAAGTTACGTGACAAAGAAGTCATTGTTGACTTCTGGTTTCACAAGGGACACAAACCAGTGTCCTTGGCGAAAGTCTGGTGTTTCGCACTTTATACCCACCCATCCACCCCGATTACATACAAATTGATTTTGTGGGATATATACACATTACAGTGCATTACTTTTCGTAGGTATAGCTACAAACGGTGTATGGGACCAGCCTGATATAAAGGATATTCATAATTCCATCCTTGCAGATGGAATGGATGAAAGTAGAAAATGTAAGGAGGAAAAACCTTCTGATGATTACCACTGTTGTATGAGGGTTGTTGTCTTAATCTTACTTGAGACATGAAACTTAAACTTGGCACACACACACAGTATTCCCTTTTTAATCAAACAGCCGTGAAACCAACATGTAAACTAGAATTACTGCCTCGCGGTTGTACGCCTCCGCCAACCAGTCAAATTGCGGTTTACATCCATGTCAGTCCTAAATGTCATCACTTCATCATTTTATCCTGTTCATTTTATTTGTCCAGCTTTGTATGTCCTTGTCCCTAGCTGTAATTTTTGTATAAGTACGCTTAGAGAAATGCATAAAACCAGAGTAACATTCCTTGTATGTATGTACTTGGCGGATAAAACTGATTCTGATTAGCATATGAATTGTTGAGTTATGGCCGAAAACGTCTTTGGGGAGGTCACAGTGACCTTTGACCACCAAATTCTAATCAGTTCATCCTCGAGTCAAAGTGGACGTTGTGCCAAATTTGAAGAAATTCCCTCCAGGCGTTCCTGAGATATCGCTTTCACGAGAATGGGACGGACGTGAGGTCACAGCGACCTTTCACTTTTAACCCCCGATATTTTATCAGTTCATCTTTGAGTCCAAGTGGATGTTTGTGCCAAATTTGAAGAATGTCCCTCAGGCATTCCTGAGATATCGCGCTCACAAGAATGGACTGGCTGTACGTCCGTTGCCAGAGCGGAGGCATACAAATTGTCACACTTACACAACGAGTTGCTTGTCTGACAGGGACTAAATAGACAGAGATATCATTATATTCTACTTGAGGATTGGTAGTAGCTTCATTGTTTTCTTCTGAGCACACAGATGTAAAATGTTTGACAAAAGGAAAAGCAGATCTAAGCGCTAATCATGAACTTTTAAGAGGGCTGCTGTTGACCATCAAAACTGGCATAGAGCATCATTCAAAAAGTCTATATGGCCATTAAAATTAATTTTAGATGCACTGATGGAGATTTGCAATAAACATTGTTGTGTGCTGTATTATTTCTGTGCTTTCAAGTACAAACAAATCCGTCGTTCTCAGTAGCTGCCGGCAAACTGACAATGATGTGGACACAAAAATATATATATATATCGTTAGTCATTTTTCAGTCGATTTTTCTCACATTACTGAGAGATCCTGGGAACCGAATGGAAGCTGCAAGGCCATCAGCCAGCAGTGTAATGGGAGTTGTACATAGTCTGGAAGCAACGCGGCCATAAAGTGCACAGAAGCGAGAGGGATGGAGAGGGAGGGGAAGAGGGAAAGAGGGAAGGCGACGCAGACAGATTCTAAATCAATACAGCCACAGAAGACACCTAACAGGAATTTACAGTCCACGTGTGGACAAACAGAATTGTGGGCTCATAAAATCTGATGTTTACTATCAATTAATTTAAAAAAAAAGAAGACATCAAGTGCAAAGTGCAGCCATAACTTTAGATGTACTGAAGGGACAGAGACGACTCGTCCCAAAATAACACCGAGCGGTTCAGAGAAAGTTCCTGTGGGCTGACTCGCTGTCAGCAAGGCAACCCAAACTGTCACATTTTATGACATCAAATAACCTGCTATACGGTCAGAGTGGATGTGTGTGTGAGTGTGTGTGTATGTGTGGTTGGATTTCACACCTTGATGCCACATATTGTTTTATTTCCTCTACTTTTCTTTTACCTCCTTGGCCCTGTAACCTTTACCTGTCCATCTGTGTTTCCTGTCTCTTTTGCCTCAAAGTTTCTTCTTCTGTTTCCCGCAGAAATCTCGTGACCTCAACTTTGGCCTTTTATGAAATGTCACTGACAGCTGACTTCCATGTGTGAAAATGTTTGTTTTATATCCATGCAACCAAGCCTAAAAGGTCACTTTTCTTATGCTTGGGAACTTTTAAGGCTATAGGGTATTATCGTCACTAAAAAAAATATCAACTAATCTGCTGTTGAAAAGGAAAAATTTGGTGCCATTATATTTTTTTTATGGATTTTATAGACACTCCACTCTCCAATTAATGAAAACTAGAGACGGCAAAGAAGGACAATTACACGAGAAGTTTAACAGCTTTAAAACTTCTTCCAAATATCTCCACCGTCCATCTTTCATTCCCGCCTTCTTCCTCATCTCTCTCTGACTTCTGCGATATGAGACCATAACGTTTTATAAGAGCCTTTGGGATCCTCTGCCCTTTACTGCGCAGGCCTTTTCTCCATCTCTGTCTGCTCGCCTCAGCCTCCGTCCCTCAATCTACTCCTCTTCCCACTACTCCGTCTGCCACCTCTCCATTTCTACACGAGTGGTGCTTTCACGCTGGTATGACCAATTTTCCTGAGGTAAAGTGCCACTATGGCTGCCCCACAGTGTAAGGTTACATATAAATGTAATACAGTCATCTGATTTCATCTCTGTATACAATGCAGGTACCCTAAGTCCTAAACAACACATGCATGCTGAAAGGATTACCAACACTTCTTTGGTAAACTGTGAGAACAATCTTTGAAAAAAGCTTTTAGATGTTGCCATGCCAGTGAGCCAAGATGCACAATGTAAGGGCCCTGGAACCGGCAAAACTAAATGGTATGCAGCCATTGTTAATATTATGAAGGACACCTGTTCTTTTTATTATGTTATGACACGCTAAAATGACTGCTGTGAGAAAAGGTCTATTGGTTTACAGTTTAGACTGAAGCTCTCTCACTGTCGTGTCCTTTCCTAACAACCTGTTTTAACAGGAGTTACGTAATTTTAAGGAAGAAAGACAACCCAATATCACGCCAAAGCGTGTAACAGACCCACATGTGTCACCTTTTGCCTCGCCGAGGCGTGAATATTACACCCGTGTATGAAGGTGCAGTAGCCTACCAGCAGGGGGCAACAAAACCACTCAGGTTTAGGAACAAAGTCACGGTTGGCCTTAAAATAAGTACGTAAACTAAGTAAAACACGTACGGAAAACACGTCCCAAACATCGCTACAAAACACGTGACAAACGTTGCGTTAGTGACTTACAAAACAAAACACCGGTCTCCTGGTTGAAAGTCTGTTTTTTGTTGGACCCATCCACCTCCCCTCCCGCCCATCATAAGCGGTCTTTCTCACTTTTTATTCTACGTCACTAGCTCTGAGCGTAGCATATTCACGTGGATGCATTTACATTGCAGTCAGTACACACTACATGTCGTAGAAATGACACGCCTAAAGCAAGAAAGGTGTTCTTATTGCACGCTTTTGCCTTGCACATTATCGTGTCACAGAAAATCTTGCAATGGGATCATACCAGCCGCGAGGGGTGTAAAGTCGGGTAGCCAGCGGCCCCTTGCCCACTTCCTACCCCGCTATTTCCGGTGCCCTTGCTCGGACCACACCCATCTTCGAACTCGGCCTTCATTTTGATCTCAACTACACCTGTCAAGTTTTGTGACTGCATGTTGCACGGCTGTGACGCCATCGCATCGACAAAATCTGTCCACAGACAGACATATACACAGCTGGCAAAGAATTCAAAACCTCTTCTGTGGTAGTTCCCGCTACAGTAAGTGTCTCCAGGACCACATTTTGCCATGATGACTCACACAGACTCACACGGTAAAAACAATACCAGCGTTGCTGACGCAGCTGGCAATAACTTTCACATTCGGGGAATGCTGAGGTCATTCGCATGAAGTTTGTGATTGCTCTAACTATCTATCATGTAATGAAGAACCTGGTTTAAATAGCAAATTGAAAGTAATCATTCCTGAACATGCTTGCCAAACACGGATATTGTTGAGCAAAAGAAAAAGGCCTTGAGACTTGACGTGAAACTTTATATCCCATAAAGTGATGAACGCTGCCAGTCAAAATGTCATGACTTCTTCTGTCAAGAAGTCTTATGCGGAAAGTTTCCCATTACCACTCCATCTGACTGCACCCACTTTTCTTAAATCCCTCTTTTCACATCTTACTTACGCCCCGCTACATTTTAAGGCTTCCCCTCTCTCCGCCGCTCCTCCCTGATCTTATATCCGTCTTTTCACCTCGTCCACCCTTTGCTATTCTCCGCTCATCCCTCTTCCCAAATCTCTCTTAATATAGGGCATTATTCCTCATTTTTGGGTAAGTCAGCCAGTCATGCCTCCCCTTTCTCTTCCACTTTGCATTCATTTCTCTCCGAGTCCCCTCTGTCTCTTGTTCTGCCCTCATTCACCCTTCGCTCTGTCAGCACTTAATGGAAGCATAATGAGCTTGTTGTCTATGAAATGATGAGAAGCAGGAGTGAATACAGCTGCCTAATGATCACAGAGCACCACAAAGCACACACAGCTGGACAAAGGCGGGTGCATACATGCCTATACACGAATATAAGCAATAACAGCCACAGACGACGATTAATGGTCGCCCACGCGCAGAGGTGTGTCTGCTGAATCACAAGACACACTTAAATCTATTCTCTGTGGAGATGCACGATTAGTAACTTGGACCCAAAAAATCAGGCCAAATGCTGTTTTTCCTCCTATGCTCTCGCCAAGGCTTCCTCACTCCAAGCATCTCGCTCCTTCCTCCCATCACGCCCCCGCCCTCCTTTATCTCCCTGTTTCACTCCCTCGTTCTCACTCCTGCCAAAAGGTAGCCGGGGCAGAAATGGGTTTTCTACTTCACAAGACTGCAGTTGTGTGCATGTGTCCGCACGCTGCTTGGTGTGTGTGTGTGTGTGTGTCAGACTAAGATTTGGATGTAGTCTGAGCTAAGACACCCACACTGCAGCATTTGACACAGCCGCAGGGAGCGGGGAACTGTAGAGAGAGAGAGAGAGAAAGGAGGAGACACAGGGGACGGAAAGACGACAAGAGTGGCAAAAAAATAGGGATGATTTTGTGTTGATCTGTTCCTAATTATGCATGTGTGACGTGCGCGTATGCCTTGTGTCAATCCATTTCCATGTGGATGTTTTATTATGTGTCACTTTTCAAACATTTCAGCCTACTGTATCCTGTATGTGTACAGTGTGCGTGTGTTCATTTGCATATGTGTCCATCACTGAATGCGTGATGTTGTGTGCATATAGGCGAACACATACTGGGAACATACTTCCATGTCTTCGCTCTTTGTTGGGGTAGTTGTGTGAATACATGTTTATATTTGCATTAGTTTTTGTCCCCAAGGCCTATATATATATGTATGTGTGTGTCTGTGGGTATTTTTTTCCTGGGTATTGTTTTTAACCCATAAACAGCCAATCCTATGCAGACCCTTGTAACTGCAACCGAATTAGGGCTGGGCAATATGACTGATGATATTACAAATATTTTCAGACATCTATATGTGCTTATGCGCTATATATAACATGCTTTAACGTGTTCCACTCTTGTGCGTTATTGCAGACCAAAAAAAAAAAGCTTCAATAAATAGTTGGTAGTATTTCATTACGATTTGCCAAGACATTCATGTAAACAATCAAATTTTGAGAAACAATAACACATATGATCACATAATTTAAAAATAAACTTTACAAAACTTAAAGGTGCTAAATGCGAGATGGGGCGCATTTTTAGTGCCTCTACATGGCTCTCAACATGGGCGCAAACAGTGAAAACAAAGGCAACACTGCTGACAGAGCTAACAGTGTTAACCGGGGGGGAACCGAAGGGTTGGTGCTACGCTTCCACAACGTTGTCGGTTGGGACGACGTTATCAGTTGTAACCGCTGTATGAGAGCGGTGCAGAGCGGTGCAGAGCGGTGCAGAGCGGCGGCCGTGAGCTAGCCACTGGGGCATGCTCACATGCACGAACATGCACTAAAAGCAGGCGCTTTTAGCGCCGGGCAGCTCGGCGATGTCAACAAACCACGGAGATGCTGGGATTACAACACACACAGAGGGAAAGCGACTTCATTCTCTGCTCAGGTAGACATTACTCCTCTATATCTTTATGTAGCAAATAGTTGTTTGCTGCTACATTAATGTTATCGTATAGAGCACCTTTAAAACTTAAAATATACATATAAATAAAATAATAAAAAACAATATTTTCATCGTCCCATACATACATACATGAAATTCGACCTCGACAATTAACTCATCCTAAGCAATTAGGATCACACAAGCCACTTAGAACACATTTGCGGGCGTAAGACGTGTTAATTGCTTATCCACACTCTTTTCAGACTTACTATTGCTACAATAGCTGGCAGCGGAAAAATGCAGCAAAGCTTCAGTTCAGAGTAAGAGACAAAACAGAGAGAACAACAAACAAAGAGAGTGGATGATTGGAGCACTGATGAGTATTGTGTGTGCAGAGACACAGACAGAGTGACAGTCAGACTGAGACAGAGCTGGAAAGAAAGGGCAAATAAGGGGGAAAAAGACAAGCTTGTGGACAGAAATAAGGGAGTGTACACAAGTGGTGATAAACAAAAAAATACAGAGAGACTGTGAGTAGAGAGGGGGTAAGAGAGAGACAAAAGGAGAAAGGAAGTGGAGAGAGAGAAGGTGAAGGTGAAGTAAGTTGACTGAAGTCTTATCCCATGTGCATAATCAGGGAGCTACACTAAATACGGAAAACTGCTGATGCCAGGGAGTCTGCTAGTGCATGCTTGTGTATGTGTCCACTCCAATTTCATTAACAGCTCTTGCTTTCTTGTACAAGTTAAAAGGGGAGGTGAGGGAGGAGAGAGCAAGTGAGGGGGAGGAAGGGCATCTCTTCAATGCAATATAAGTGTTGCGGTTTTCAGTTTCGTTCTCTTTGTGTGAGAGAACAGAGAGACAGTGCTCCAGTGAACTGCTCGTTCAGTCAAAACTCTCTAAAAAAGTGTCCTGCCTTTCCAATTTAATTTCCCCATAGGCAAATGGTCTTTCTTCCATCTCTCCTCATCAGAGAGATTCCACTTTTTTTTACTGTGTGCAGCAGCACATTACGGCTACAATTCTTCTGCCTGCGTTAAGAGGATTTCTTTGGAAAATTTGTCCCTCGTTTTCTTCTTTCAGTCCTCAGAGGGCAGAGCTGGCAGGAAGCAGGAAAGTTGTGTGCAACAGTAGACCCGTTTAGATATACTGTACATCATTAGGATGCTAAATGAGGAATGATGTAGTGCGAGCTCGTCAGTGTTGCAAAATGAGGCCTGACAGGGAATCAACACCCCAATGTGACGCTGATGATTTCATTACGAGCTAAAGAGCAATTTACTGTATAAGCTTCTGCCAAAAAAGTAGCCCAGCACGCCCGTCAGTAGTCCGGGACTAATGTCTTTTGGGGCAGAAGCCGTCACTCGTTAATCCAATTAGAAATTAACAAAATGGACTGGACGTCCTGACTGCAGAGTTTAATGTCAAATCGTGGGTCACTGCGCTCGAATAACAGGCCTCAGAATTCGCCAAAAATATTCAGTAAAACAATGGAGCTAAATTGCCAGCGTCTTGTGCTTTATTTTACAAGGTTAAGTTATTCCAGACTGCAACCGTACAAAATTAATGTTCATGGCTGGCATTCGTGGCTAAAAAGAAAGAATTCTTATACTTTTGTAACCAGTGTTTGTCTGCAGTAACCGAGGACCAACGTCAGTTAATTTAATTTAAAGTTATCAACACACTCAAATGGCTTGGGAAATATAAACATACAACATCTGAGCAATGAGAGGTCAATACCACCACATTGGAGAGCATCGTGATTACACGTGAGAAGCGCAGGTGCTGCTTATAACATTAATAATGGCTCTGTTTCATTAAGTGTACCAGTAAGCTCACTTAAATGCAGCCAGATAATCACATCTGCACTTATCCTGATATGAAACGGGACTATAAGTAAGGTGCAGACAACAAAATTAAGCATAAAGTTACCTTTCCCTGTTTAAAGCACTTTATTTTGTTATGTGTGAGCACACAGCTCTAACCCATACCACTCTCTAACTTGTTACTACAATCATTTGACCCATAATTGCCTTTAGAGCCATTTTAGCTTTCCATTTTCATTCCCCATTTCATCACCATGTGGGTAATTAAGACAATGCTATCGAAATCATTTGTGTCTTTGTTTGGCATCTGGTGTGTTTTGGTTGTTTATATGGTTGTTTTGTAGGCGTGATGTTTTTTGATTGCTAGTTCTGATCTCACCTGCATAAATTACTGGCATCTGTTTGCTTTTATTACCATTTTAAATCACTTTGCTCCGATGCTTTGACACGACGCGATGACAATAAAGACCGACTTCTAAAGAGCTGGTTCAGAGTACAGTTATCCTGCTTTTGTACCAACCACTGCTGCGACTATATATTATTCATAAGCAAGCACTTTTCACTCTTCTTTAGTGTTATTGCTGCACAATGTGATACAAACAGCTTGCTCGCTGCTCTCTCCCACCATTTTCGCCTCCATCCTCCACTCCATCCTTCCACCTTTCCCTTGGCTCTAATTTCAGAAAGCACAGTTGGCTTGAGTTTCCCCCCAGCTGGCGGAAAGAATCAATACCTCCCCTCTTTTGTCTTTCCTTCACTTCCTCTTGTCTCAGTCCCTGCATCCTCTGACCACCTCACTTGGTTTCTGTATGCACTCTTTTTTAAGTCTCCTCATTTCATTAACAGCAGGTTTGTCTTCTTTCTTTTCCTTTCCTGTATCCTCCTCGCTCCATCCATCCTTTTCTCATCCTCTATACCTCCATCTTTGCCTTCCTTTTGGACAGTTTCACAGGGCTGCCTTTCCTCCCTCATGTGCTTATGTTAAAATTCACACACATACTCCTAAACATATACCTTCATAATCAGCAATAGGAAAAGCAGAGTCCATGTCAATATCACACTTATTCCTGGGCTTGAATTGACAAACACATGCAGTGCACACAGGCATGAGGATTCTGCAGGCATGAGGATACGAGCCACGGGTGCTCAAAATAGCTACCCATCCAATCCCAAGTGCCAATGTCACCCTGACATGCGAGACTCCCGTGCTACTTTATGCATCCTACATTACGCACACCACAGCAGAATGTGTCTGTGCTTTCTGCAGACAATGGAGCACACTGAACACACACGGGTACTGACCAAGCTGAAGGAAGCAAAGAAGGAAAAAAAAAAAGCAGGGAAACTTGTCAACTTGTCGATCAAACTGTGACATTGTGTTTCTGGGGCTTTCTGTGAGACTCTTTCTATGAGTGTTTTCCAAAAAAAAAAAAAAAAAGCTTCCAGACACTGGGTGTTTACAGCAGATTTGATGATGTGTGATAACTTGAATAACTGCGTTACAACAGCAAAGAGGAGCAAAATGGATTCATTCATGTTTAAATGATGGAGCTAAATATCGGCACTGATCATCTAATTTGATTCATTTCAATTCAAATTGATCAAAGTCTTAAAAACACAATTATAAAAGACACTTTGTAGTATTACATAAATATGAAAGCACTGAGATTTAATACATCATGCGTGCCCTACGTGTCATTTGATTTAAGCTATGAAGATATTAGCAAATTGGCCAAGACGGCATTCTTCCACCTGAGAAATGTTGCCAAAGTAAGGTCGCTCTTAAAGCAGGATGCAGAGAAATTAATTCATGCGGTCATTACTAGCAAGTTAAGCTATTGTAATGCCCTCTTTATTGGCCTACTAAAAAAAGCTATCGCTATAGTTCAGAACTTTACAGCCAGACTTTTAACGAAGACTAGGAAAAAAGAGAGCACATTACTCCTGTTTTAGCTACTCTGCACTGGCTTACAAAGCTCTTAAAAGGTCCAGTGTGTAGGATCTGGCGGTATCTACAGTAGCAGTGAGGTGAGGAGATTACAACCAACTGAAGGCTCTCCTGTGTGCAAAGCGTGTTGGAGAGCTACGGTGGTCGACAAGAAAACGCGAATGGCCCTCTCTAGAGCCATCTGGAGCAGAGCCAGTGTGTAGGTGGGAAGTGAGTGGTGAAGCAAGAGAGAGAGAGAGCGGCGGCGACGGGAGCGAGTAACGTCATCGACATCGGCCCAAGCAGGAAAAGTTAACAGTGTTTGGTTTGTCCGTTCTGGGCTACTGTAGAAATATGGCGGAGCAACATGGCGGACTCCGTAGAGAGCGGACCCGCTCCCTATGTAGATAGAAACGGCTCATTATAAGGTAACGAAAACAACGACTCTTATTATCAGATGATTATACACCCAAGAAAACCTACTTATTCATTTGATATTCCATTTCTGCCAATAGATCCCCCTAATTGTTACGCACTGGTCCTTTAATGATATAGCACCGTCTTACATTTCGGACTTTTTACCTCCTTATCAACAAAAGAGCCTTTAGGTCCTCTGGTGCTGGTATTTAACCGATGCTAAAGTAGCCCACAAAACAAACTGCTATTAGCTACTACGCTCCGAGACGGAACAGCCTGGCCAGCTACATCAGATGTGCAAGCTCTGCTGACACTTTTACAAAACAACTAAATACCTACTTATTCAGGCATTTAGTTAATCTACGTTTTTATCTTTTTCTACTGCTTGTATTTGTCTGCCTTTTTATTGGAGCTTTTATTCTAGTTTTATTAACTTATTTATTTTATTTCTGTGGTGTGTTGTTTTTAATGCCATATTGTGAAACACTTTGAGCTGCATTTTATGCATTAAAATGTGCTATACAAACAAAGTTGTTAATATTATGAGTTGTACCAAGTATGCAACCAGAGTTTACACATCAGAACATTTAGAGCTAATGCAGTAGCTCTCGATCTGGGTGTCGAGACCTCACAAATGGTGACTAGATAACTCTGAACAAGATTAGGGAAAATACTTTTTACTTCACAAACTACTTACTTTCTTTTACTTTAATTTGAGAAATACTTGCAGAGCAAATATATAGGAAATATGATGAATGAGAACAAATATGTTGAGCAGCACAGAAGACATACAGAAGAGGAGCAACTTATAGATTTACATACTAAAGTGTACTGAAAGAGAGGGACACAGTACAAGGAAGTACCACGGAGAGAAAACAGATGAAGACACTGAAAAAGAAGTCGAGATGAATAGCGAGGGATAGAAAAACACGAGAGGCAAAAGATAAATAAGTAAATTAGAGAAGAGAAAACTGATTGATGCGTGAGCTCGCTGGGAAAAGAGTGGAACATTCTCCGTCTGCCCCGTTTTCCAAGTGCTGGTTTTCCTGATGGAATATTTAAATATGCTTTCAGGGCAAAAAAAGGGCTGCTGGTTTTGAAGTCAAAAATGGGAACACACATAGAGGTGGGGTGTTTATGGGTCTGTAAGTAGTAATAATGTTTACAGTACACTGACCACCTCCAGGGACCAAGTGTCAATCTGAGTTTATGAGCCCCCCCCCACCTCTATCAGTGTATGTGTGTGTGTGTCTAGCGGGGACATGACTCGTCTGAGCGGGAGCGTGTCATCTCTGCCCTCACCGTCACCGAGGTGATTGACAGCAGAACTAATTCCACGTTTATCACCCATGGTGGATTGACAGATGTGTGCGTTGTACACACAAACAGCGCTCACAGAAGGACACCGAGCAGGAGGCCTGAAACACCACACAAGATGGGTAGCAAAGACGGATACACACTCCAACGCAGCATTTGATGTCACAAACACACAGTAGGTGCTATTATTTGTTTTAAGGGTGATGTCAAGGTGCAGACTCTCAGACTTTCACACTGAGCAAATTGATTCCTTCTTTCTTTTCAAGAAATATATGCATCATACAGACAAACATCTCTTTCCTTCCTTATTCCTATAAAACACTTTTTCTATGTATTTCAAGTTCAAGGCCACAGAAAAGCACATTGCATGTGAGGTTGCAGACATGCACGTCTACAAATGGTTTATGTAAGCATTATCATGATGTGATAATTAGCTTATTCATTTGATTTGATTCCACAATGATTTCTCAAGGGAGGCTATATGGAGAGTTATACTATCTTGGTTATTTGTAACCAGAAGTGACACAAGAGGGTTGAGCTAAGCACAACCAAAAGCTGAATTATTAGGAGACCAAAAAGGTTCAAATGAACTTTCATGAAATGAAAACATGCTGTGAAAGGGTTAAAGTTCTAAGACAAAAACACGGAAAACACGGTGGTAGCGACCTGTCAATCACAAGGTAGTCCCGCCCTAAAGCATACCCTGCTTTATGGTCTGTTTCACTCTGAATGGGACCATAATTTACTAAATGAACATCATGCTGTATTGAAGAAGACTTGAAACTAGCGATTGAGACCATAAACTCATGTTTACAATGTTTACTGAGGTAATAAATCAAGTGAGAAGAAGGCTCATTTTCTCATAGACTTCTATACAAACGGACTTCTTTTAGCAACCAGAGGAGTCGTCCCCTGCTGGCTGTTAGAAAGAATGCAAGACCACTTCAGCATTGGCTTCACTTTTCCGACCCCGGAGTTGCTCACTGTGTTAAACGCGGCCTCCATTTACTTCAATTCATCAAGACTTTCCTTCGTTTTTGATTCTTTGTTCACTGTGGAGCCAAGCGAGAAAAAGTTCTCTTCAAGAATTCAAGGTAACACGGGGTGAGTAATTGATATACAAATAGTCATTTTGTGTGTGAAGTATTCCTTTATACATGAAACAATCACATCTCTTCTTTGAAAATACCAACCACACCTACTTTCAAGGAATTTGATTCTAATGACAAGTACTTTCTGTGTAGCCAAACTGCTGGTTAAACTATTAAAACACATCAATGAGCCACACTGCTTCACTGGGTGACGTGTTCCTTATGACCGTGAACACAGGTACTTTGTTTTATTTTGAGTCCATCCCACAGACATCGTCCTGCTGTAAACGTCCACCAGAGCACCAAATGTGCATCATTTCGTGGCTGAAAATAATCCCCGACTGTGAAGGCTCATGCACACCTTCATTTTCTTGCAGACAGGTGCGTAGGAGGAAATGTCCATAGGCAAGAGAAGAGAGGATTCCTGCACGCTGTCTTTTTATTACCTTTTTCCTCTACGATGAAAGTCTAACTGGGTTCCCACTCTTTTCTAGAGATCATTTCCAGTGATGATCTAGCTGGTATGACAGACAGGGATCGCGGCATACACTAATATGTTCCTCGAGTCTGATTTAAAAAGACATGCAGTCGATCTCTTACATGCTTATCAACTTTAGCAACTGAAACAAACAACAAATTTAACATTATTCAACCATTTAAAACAAGTTGGGAAGAAAACAACATGCCATCCAACTAGGTTTGCTGTGGTAGTCGGCGTTACCGGTGTTACACGGTGGCCGAGCACACACTGATTACATCACGTACCCACCGCCTGCTTTTTTTTTTACAGAAATAAAACCCATTTAGTTCATTTTCGCGTATCAGCGCCGTGTTATCAATACATAGTTAAAAGGACGGAGCTACAAACTCAAAGTGAAAGTGTCTGCTCGGTACGGAGTCTCAGCACAGAGAAGCTAGAGTCAGATTTCACACACTCTCACACAGCCGGTGTGCGTGGCGGAGCAGCGCCAGGTGGAAACGAGAGGCCAGACAGACATTAAGGATCAAAGTAAGCTCACTACACAAACTGACCGTCATCTTTTCCTTTTAAAAAGTTCGGTGTAATCTGTAACATAGGTGTTGTTACAAGTTTATTAACCGGTGGGTAAATTTCCTCACCACCACATCCCTATATCCAACATGCATGTGCTCCCATGTGATGAGACTTGGGGGGGGTGTTAACAGCGTTTCCACAACAAAACCGAGAACAGCCTACTCAAAATATTCTCGTCCATAAACTACCATTTGAACCATAACGTGATCCTGAACATGACTTAGCCCTTTCCGATGACAATGTTATCTGATAGATAGCCTAGTAGTTCATTCTCAGCTAAAATAAAATAGGAGAATGTTGAAATAATTTTCCAGCACAACACAAGATTTTCCAGGACATTTTACTTTTTCTCTCATTTTCCATGTGTTTTCAATGACTGGAAAACTGGTCAACTGTTTTCCAGGTTTTCCAGGACGCGTGGGAACCCTGTCTAAGGACCAAAGAGTTGTATTTCTCAATAAAGTTCATTGCAAGTAAAAGGACATTGTGTGGGAATTCTCTCTTCTCCTGAAACAAATCAACAAATTCTGAGTTCAGTACTGTTTGACTATGAATGTTTGCAAAAAACTACAATGCCCAGCAGTTTTAGGTGACTATCATTGAATATTATTAGTGACATCTTCAGCATGAGTGCCGCACACAGAGTAGAGAAAACGAAAAGTATTGACTGTTTAGGTCAGTTGCAGACATTTTAGGTGCTTTACAGTAGTAGCAGAGGGATAGCGGGGAAAACGAGCCGGCAGATACAAGCAAAACACAGATTATTTCTCCCCTGTACTCAACCACAAATGATGCTTCCCCTTCAAATCAGCTTGAACACAGATTTCAAATCTTTGTCTCCTGTTCTCCTCTCTCCATCTCACACTTAAAAACACAGCAGCAAATTAGAATTTTCTGCCCTCTTCCACTCCGCTCGCTTTATGAGAGCGCGAAAAAAGGGAGAGGTGTTGTTTTCTGGCGGCTTTAATGTTGTCTGCTAATTTCTGCCAAAAAAAGAAAAGTACACCTCTCTTCTCCCCACCCAAAAAAAAACACTAACAGAACCGAGTAGCTGAGGCTGTGTCACCTACAGTGTGAGATGCAACAAAGTCTCGATTGTCAGTCCTCCTCGCCCACGCAAGTACCAGAATTGCATTCCTAATTACAGCTGCATAAAGTATCTGACATTAACTCTGCCTCCTCCCTGTCTTAAGGTTAAAGCGATAAATATGCCATGAAACAAAAATGGCAGGCGGTGAGGCCTTGCTGACATTAAAGTCACCTATAAACACACACCTGCTTGTCTGTCCTCTCACACCCAAATGTTGAGCTAATTAGACTGATTCATTCCCCACGGACATCTAAGGTGATATGTACATGCTGCTAAAACACTAATGAGGTGTGCCTGTTATTTAGCGCACAACCATTCCAATGACTGTTAGGTGAAACATGTTTTGTCCGTAGCACCTGCTACTGCTTTAGTGTAGCAGGTTCAAAACGTAGAATTAGTAGACATTAAAAGAACAACGTTTATTACAGCAGCTCAAAAAGCTTAATCATTTTGGATCAGACTTGTGTTTTCCCTTTTCCTTAAACTCCTTTGTTCCTCTGCCAAATCCCAATCATGATATAGAGGCTTGAAAATAGTTGCTGCCAAACTACAACATAAAGACAGCTCCAAGATCCACTGGAAGAAAGCCCAAAGTGTGGGTGAGACAGTGAAGCACGGTACAGGAACAAATGTTAAGTATATAAACATGGCCAAAGGCAGGGTTGTATTACTAAAGCTGGACGTTGGAGTTGAATATAAAAAGAGTTTTACGACAGCAAAGGAAACCTCAAGAACCAACCAAGTTAAAGACATTATCACACTATCATACTGAAAGAAACACATCTACCACTTCTGCAGATTTGTTTGAGCTACACCAAAACAGGGCATCTGCGTAATCTTCTGCCATTATATGGTACTGTATGTCTAATTACTATAGAAGGATAAATAAACAACCAAATGATCTAACTGACCCAGATGTATTATGACTGGTGAAATCTAAAGGGCTGCATTCTGATGTAGCACTTTAGATTTTCTGCACACAAAATGAACATTAAAAGCAATTAACACTGAAAAGACTATGTGGAAAGAAAGTTCAAGTTTTGGAAAAAAAAACTGTTAAAACTTTTATTGTTACTGTCAAAGTTAACACGATAACGCATTAACACAAATTCATTTTAACGCCACTAATTTCTTTAACGCATGAATGCAAATTGTGATCTTTAGGTTGTAGCAGGCTCAGTTAAAGATACTGGTATCATATGAAACTAGTGAACCTGATGAATCCATTGGTACCAACCATGTCATACTAGCTTGTCGCGAAGGAGGCTAAATAACGCTCCTAACTTAAACTAAATTTTGGTGAGGAAAAACTGTCACGGCAATTTTCAAAGGTGTCCCTTGACCTCTGACCTCAAGATATGTGAATGTAAATGGGTTCTATGGGTACCCACGAGTCTCCCCTTTACAGACATGCCCACTTTATGATAATCACATGCAGTTTGGGGCAAGTCATAGTCAAGTCAGCACACTGACACACTGACAGCTGTTGTTGCCTGTTGGGCTGCAGTTTGCCATGTTATGATTGAGCATATTTTTTTATGCTAAATGCATTACCTGTGAGGCATATTTGCCCACTCCCATGTTGATAAGAGTATTAAATACAAATCTCCCTTTAAGATAGATTTTAAACAGATAAAAAATGTGCGATTAATTCGCAATTCAAAATTTAGTCGATTGACAGCCCTAATTTTGATGTTCATAAAATGTACTAATGTAAAGTCTCCCACTGGTTAAAAACAACAAAGCATTTGGTGTTTGCAAACGGAAATGACATAGGTTCTGTGTTCATCTGCATATAGAGTGGGGAATGCCAGGTGTGAACTGACGGGTTAGAGTCGTCCACTTGTGATCGGATCACCTAAGACGCATGTTAATGCTCAGGTCTGAATAGGATCTTGTGGGAACAGTGAAAGGAGCTGAAGCCTACTGTATGACCCCATGACTTTATGTGCTTGAATGACACAGGATCATTTTTACACAGCTCCACAAGAGGTATCCTTTCTCCTAAAAGTAGTAAGGAAAGGACACTAAATGTTTTGGCCATCCAGCAAAAAGAAAAAGTAACTAATCTGCTGTCAAACAGTAAATATGTCTCCCCTATGAATTATGCAGCTTCTCACACAGCCAGTCAGCAACAAATAGACCACTTTTCACTTGTTATTGACACAACCACCTTGGGGCAGTCAATGAAACTTTGTGAACATAATAAGCTTTGCCTAATTTAATGTCTGAGGCGTGGTATTTTATGTTTGTGTGGTTATAGTCTATCGTAGGATTGTGTGCAGCATATGTGTTGGGCGGGTAAACCACAGCCCATTTGTGCACAGATGTTGCATGCCTCATAGAGAGCATGTACAACTTGTTGATGTTTGAGAAAGGGGGGGGATTTATGGCTAAATGCAGGTACTTAAGCTCACTTTCTGTCATAAAAACTAATGCTCACCAAGCAAAACAAAGCACAGGGCGGGGCCTCCACTACCTGCAGCTCTATCTACTCCAGACTGGTGCATTCAAACCTTTTCCACCCACAGCAGATGCAAAGATTATAACTCCATTAGAACTGCTGCAAAGCAAAGAGGTATTAAAAAAAGCAGAAACTATCACATGCAAGGCATGGATGAATGAGCAGGCAATGAAGCGTCCAATCAGTGGTCCAAATCACTGATTATGAAAACCTCACACTGCTATATTGAAATGCACCATTAATAAAAATTAATCAGGACTGGCTGAGGTATTGCATGTGTTGGTTGAATGAAATGTCAGCCATAGTTCTGTCCCGCAAGACACAAAGACAGCAAAGCAAAGACATGACAGCCAGACAATCGGGGTGCTGAAAAGAGGACAGAACCAAAATAAACGAGTATACTAAAATCAGCTGTTTGAGCAGCAGATAACACGTAACGGGCCGTCTGATTTTCCTGTGAGCTCTGGCTTGATGTCCTCAAACCCCTTTTAACTAAGAGCTGAAGTAACTTCCTGCAGCCGTCAGTGTTGCCAGGCAACTTTGTTCTCTAGGACATTCTATCAGGAAACGCTGTGGCCTGCGGTGAGTTCAAAGACTGCGCCGTTTTCTCTGAAAGACTCAGATGGAGGCTGCCGATAATGGAAGATGGGCGATACGCACAGACGGCGAGATGAA
>CAKAKR010033351.1:94174-113181 GCA_916700685.1 Adelosebastes latens
GAGGAGGAAAAAACGTGTGTGTGTGTGTAAAGTATATCTTTCCATGTGTACACCGAATGCTTTTACGAGAGTGGGAGACTTTTTTTGTGGTGTCGCCTGGTGTGTAGGTGCAAGCAAAAGCTGGAGAGACTGTATGTGTGCACGTGCAGGTGTACACACACATGCACATGAGATACAATAGCAGCTTTATGTCCGGAACAGTATGCCATTACATCCCAATGAGCTGCTAAGGCTCTAATTACGCTGCAAATCGGACTGCACACATAAAGGTGTCAGAGCGCCTATACGTTTGAGTGCAGCACCGAAAAAAGTTTCACAAGAACAGCAAACTGTGGAAAACTGGCCACTTGAGACAAACAACATGTACCAGTTAATGTGTGTGTTGTGTGTACAGAGAATAACCGCGGTACCATCTCCATTTTCTATCCTATAAGGACCTACAGCACGCATTAAAAATAGATGTCGTCTCTAACACTCACATACACACACACACACACACTCACACACACACACACACACACACACACACAGGCGGTGACAAACACGCACGCATTAATAATAGTCAACTAAGTGCCAAAGTTCAGCCTCGGCGCTGCTTAGGGAGCAGGTTTCAATACCTGCAGTGCGAGCCGGGTTCAGCTCTGAAGTGAAAGCCTTCACTGTGGGGACTGGCACAATGTGAAATGCAATCATAACACATAACAGGGAAATGCAAGGACAGGAAGTAGAGATGAGGGAGGGGGAGGTGGTGGAGAGGAGGAGGGGGGGGTTGTCTGGAACAAGAAAAATGGAGGATGAGGCCGGGGGAAAGTGAGACCCCTGGTGATAATCTGCAAATGCTGCAGGTTTGATCCTTCAACTGTGTGTGAGACTTCTTATACACGCCTGTATTACTATACTTGTGAGGACTTCTACAGAGCCAGAATCTCTAAGAGAGACTGTTTCTACTGTGAGAGCAGAGATCTCATGGAATAATCTATTTCATCTGTACCTTGTTTACTGTCTTTTTATTAATGACATTGGGCTTCATGCAGGAAGCGATATAAGAACAAATTTCCTCTTATTTCTGTTCATATCCAGAATGTGTTCTTATTTTTGTTAGTACCCATTGATTCCTGGGATTCACCAATGTTTTCTTATTGTGGCTCTTCTCTTAGAGAGCACTCTTACCAAGATAAGAAAAACACATCTTGTTTTCACGGTCCATAAATTGTTTGTCCGACGCAAGGGCGCGCAAGTTTTAAATTTCAGGAACATAAAGAAACGCATGAATACTATGTAATCAAATTTATATTATTATATGTTTTAGAGTAATTATAATGATTGGATTATATTAGATTGTATATTGCTATCTATCTATCTATCTATCTATGTATGCATCTATCTGCTGAAGTTCTTCTTATAGCTTTTTTTTTGGTGGCATTTCTCCAATTCTTGGGCATGTACCAGAGTATTTGCACACGGCACAACACACAACACCTGCCCTATATTGCTTAGGGGGCTTTACCTATGCCAATACATGCCCTTATATGGTGTTTTGGGGGCGTTACCTATGCTAAATACCTGTCCTTATATAGTGGTTGGGGGGAGGGGCGTTAGCTATGCTAATACCTGCCCTTCTATGGTGTTTTGGGGGTGTTATCTATACTAATAATAATCAATTGGCCACACGCCTCCAATTTATGATCAAGTGGCATTCATCATTCCGCACACGTTAGAGATGATTTGGATGGTGAAGAATGTTTGGTGCATCTGGAGTTGATTTCTATTTTTTTCTCTTAACAGAAAATTAAGAGAAAATATAAAAAATTTAAGAGAATCTTGCTACATGAGGCCCATTGTCTGTTTATTTTATGGTCAACTAGGTGGGTAAAACTCCTGAATCCTGAAAGTCTCTTCTGGCCCAATAATAAACCAATATTAAATAAATAGACATTTTATATAATAAAAATTCACTTTCTTTATGATGTTTTCTCAACTAGTCACATCACTTGTTCATGGCATAAATATTTGATATAAATATGACTATCATCTTCTTAGTACTAATTACATGTGTATATCTATGATACAGTACCCTTTCAATGATAACTTCAAGTAACTTCTACATTTTTTCCTCCTTTTTTAGGGTCCTTTATCATTTCCCCTGTATGCTGGCTGAGCAGCACTGAGCTTGAAACACGTTGCTGTCTCTGTACCAGCCTCTGATAATCATCCTTTTGTTAATGTGTGTTCATTAAAAGTTGTGGTAAATATGTTAATATTTGCAAACAATGAGCTTCCTTTTCTCTCTTATCTTGTACACTTTTAGTTAGTTGACTGAGCACACAGCCTTGACAAGCAGAAACTGAAATATGTTACCGTTACAGGCAATTATGCCGAGTTTGTACATATGACACGTGAAGCAAACACGGAAATCTGGCAGCAAATAGAGCTCGACACTGAAATCATTTTGAATTCAAGGTTTGAAAAGAAAATCTTCCTCCTGCAAACAACAACACGCTTTCACACAGACGGCACGATGCAGCGGTGTCTGCGTGATGGAGCTGAAACGTGTCCTTGCACCGAGTCAATCGAAGTCCTCCCGAGAATAGTAAACGGGTGTGTGCGTGAGCGGGCATGCATGCTGTACTCTTGTTGGTACCGGTCACCCACACAGTGTCGTTTAAGAAACGACATGAAAATATGCAGAGAAAAGTCATGGACGAGAGCTCTTAAACACAAACACACACACACACAAGGAGACGTGGTTCGTCACTTTAAGCAGACGAGCTGGGTGATGTTGTGGTTTCATTACCGCAGAAAAAAAAAGAATCACCGCTGAAGCAAGGTCACATCATGAGTCGCACATAAAGTTTCCATCTCTCTCTCTCTCTCATATAACCATGTCTCCATCAGTATCGTCAAGGTCATTTCTTTAGCAAATCACCCTCCTCCTCTCCCACTCTTCTCTCTTTACTTCTATCCATTCCTCAACTGGGCCATTACCTGAAAAGGCCATTACTTGAAATCTCCTCTGAGAGATGAGGCTTGACTTTTAAGTGATGCTGTCATAGTTGAGCCAACTTTTTCGGCAACTATAAAGCCAGTCCAACTGTGATATAAATGTTTTTAGACGACTAAATACAAGGCGAGCTCTCGCTTTGCGGGGAATGCATTTTTTACCTAAGCGGAGTCAACAATTGGTGACAATAATCATAAAATTGGTCTCGACAAATGCACTCAAAAGCTGTTCAAACACTCGTTTTCCAGAATTGCATTTACTGTCTGCACTGTTGACATCTATTTCCACCCATTTTCAAATTGCATTTTCATTCTCACAGTTTTGCGCAGCACTAATGTCCCCTTCATTTGAATCGCAGGTAGACGGCGCATTAAAATTCCTGGGGAGAATCCAGTTGTTTTTGCAGACTAATTATAGGCAGAAAAATGAATAGCGTTGGGGAATTTGCACAGACTTCCTAAATACAACCTGATGCTTGAGTGTCCTCTCCAGGAATGCTTTTATCAGTATCAGTGAGCCATTTCTCCTCAAGTCTGCCAGCTTACTTTAACAAGTGGTCAAAACTCTGTAACGCCGCAAATTCAACGTGCTGACACCTGCCTTGACAGCTTAGAGGAAATACTGCTTCCCAGTGAATAAGCTGCCTTAACGTCATGCCTCAGGCACATGAATATTTAACATTATTTTAATACAGGGCTATTAAATTGTATGCTTAATGATTTAAAAGTGATTAAGTAGGAGTTCTGTCATAAAACTTTTTTTTCTTTCCATTCGTTCAGGAGCATTTTCCCTAAAGTAATGAAATGGTCTAGTTAACCTGAACCTTGGGGAAATGCCTGTATGACACTGAAAGAGGAAAGAGAGAGCAGAAATCACAGGAGCTTTGTGGCTGACTGGTACTGGCTTCAACGCAAAACACACAAACGCACCTGTTTGGCGAGGTTGACGGCATCAGCATGAAGTCGGTCTCTCAGATGAGGGTCCAGTTGGAAAGCCGGTGCGATCTCCACAACCTGCAAAACAACAGCATTTTATTGATAATGCCACAGCACTGTCAAGAGTAGAGCTGCAGCAAACTGTCAAAATAACATAAATACAACTGTGCGTATTTCAACTCAAGGATCAACACCTACAAATCCTGCACCTTGAACAGCTTTATTAATTCATTTTGACACTCGTGATTAATTCACATCATAATTTGAGGTCTGATGTGTCAACAGCAGCACTAACGTCCAAGAGAATTTGCGCATTTCCAGCCTCAGTGTCAAGCTCAATGAATAAAAACTGGCAAAATGTTTTAATTAAGTTTCTACAACATTTTGTCAGTTTTTATTCACTGAGCCTGCCACTGAGGCTGGAAATTTACAAACTCTCTTGGACGTTAGTGCTGCTTTTGACACATCAGACCTCAAATTATTATAATAATATGCCACTGAAATTAATTTCATTCAAAATGCAAAGACAGGGTGTTGAGATATTTGCTGTGAAAAGCCACGCTATGCTACCCTGTAGCCCTTTCATTTAATGGATGTTATATTATTAGTAACCGCTACTGAGTGCAATGTCTTTTCCATTGTAGAACTTGATTCATTATGTTCACCTGCTCTGTCTGCTGTTTGGTACTGGGCGGGTAGTGTATAGTGGGTTTAACAGAGATTTTTTTGGTGAATACAGTGGTTGATGAGAGCAGTCAGTGAACTAAAACAATAGAGTTGGACTAAAACTAAAACAATGAGCTGAAAGATGCTAAACTGCCCTGTAGGCCTGCGGGGAACGGCAGAGTCTGTTGATATTTCTCTATTGGTATGTCACTACAGTACAACCAACCCTTTTCACATTACATATAGTTACTTCATGCATTCTTCATATAAAAGTATCAATTAGTGCAGCTTTAAAGACACACTCCCTGACTTTGCTACGGCAAACTATTATATTATTATAGACAAATCTGAGTGGCTTGTTGAAACATGTTTTCTGATCTAGACAGCCCACAAAAAACTGACTGGGTTGTCTTATTTCACAGTGTGTGGGTTGGTAGGCACTCTAGATACTCAAATGTATGTGCACAAGCACTGAAAAAGTGAGTTTTGAATGATATGTCCCCTTAAAAACAGACAGTAAAAGCACCACTGACTTACAGTTAGCTTCCCACTAACATTTAGTAAACACCATAATTTGTTTTAATCTTCCCTACAGAAGCCATCAGTTTGATACAGTATGTGTCACAAAACAGATGGAGTGAATCATTTGAAGTCACGTTCAGCCTTTCATTTGGTCTTGCCACGGCTGCTGAGTAGGTGGGTGGGTGGGGTTCGCCATGTTGGAGGCTGATCTGTTTCCATTCCGCTGCATCAAACAAGTCAACCCATCCAAAAGAAATAATTGAATCCAGCTCAAAAACAACGTGACCCGTGTCTGATTATAAAAAATAAAAATCACAAGAACTCAATTTAGAGTTGTATCAAATCCCCCCTAAAGAAACCCTCTCCAAGTATGAAATGCACTTCCAAGACACAGAGACAAAACTAAAAATATCCTATCGGCGCTCTAGCATCCCTAATCTATTTCAACAAGCGACTATTCTTGTTTCTGAGATTCAAAAAGATCTTAGATTAAGGGCAAAAGCAGATTAAGCCTCGCAGAATCAAAGAGCAGCGCAGCTCTGGCATGAACGGAGCCGCTAATATGATTATCATCTATAATTTGATTAAAAGGGAAGGAAGAAAGTGATGAAAACACATGATTGAAACTGCTTTGAGGTGACAATAAGTAATGAAATATTACACATGTTAATCAGCTTCCTCTGATGAAAGCATTGTCATGTTGAGTGACTATTAGATGACAGTTTCAATTTTCTCTCTCATGTGGTATTCAGATATTTTTTGTTATTTTGACAATCAGGTGATGCTGTAATACCGCATTTCCTTCCAGCCCAAAACAATCTAGGAAACATAACCAATAAATGACAATCAATTCAAAGCTATATGCTCTTAAACTGTTTAAATAAGTTGATTTGTTGGAGAACTGCTAAGATTCCCATTCACACAGCATTAGCAGTGGCTAATTTTTATTGCTACGTAATCCTCTTACCCCCTGCTGCTCAGGACTTCTAAGATACCCAGGGCCACAAGTGCCATAATAATCATAATCACAACTATAATCACCATATTTATTAATGTGTTGCTTAATTGGCTTGTTTACCTAAATAAAAGGGAAACACATTACGGTGTTGTGTATATTCAGTAGACTGCAGTGTCTGCAGGTGTGATTCCCGCTTATGACCTTTGTTTAATGTCCGCCCACCATCGCCATCCACTTCATGCTAATCTACGTAATACGGCAGAAATGCCACGAAGATAATCTTAAATAAATTCAAACATTAAATTGGCTTAGATGAATTTCGGAATGGGGGTACTTCACCTTTTGGTGTCTCCGCTGAATGGAGCAGTCTCTCTCGTAGAGGTGGATGACATTACCATATTTATCGCCTGGGGGAAGAGACAAAGAGAGAAGTAGGTGAGACAATGAAGCGAGCAAAGAAGATTAGAAGATAATCAGGGGTATGAAGAAAAGGAGTGGTTGAATTCAAGTAAAGGAGGAGTGAAAGAAACAGTCATTAGTCCTAAATTCACTGTGAGACACGTCCATTGATGGCCGGCTGCTACGACCCACATCGGCATGTATACGGCATGAAAAGACACATCCAAAGCGTCCATAGACAGATGGTAGAATCTCAAGGGACAGCTACAGCCAGAGGCAGACGGAGGCATCGGTGGCTGCTTTTTGGTAGCATTCTTGCTAGCAGGCCCGGTTGCATTTAGTGTGCAAGAAAAATACTATTCTTCCTTTGACATGTTAGTTGTATGCCATTTAGTGACGTTACTGACAGCAATGTAAATGCATCCGCGTAAATATGCTACGCTCAGAGCTAGTGACGTAGAATAAACATGGAGAAAGACCATGGTGAGTCAAACGGTAGGTCGATGAGTCCACGGGACTTTCAACCAGGAGACCGTGTTTTTGTTGTGTAAGTTGTGTGTTTTACGTACTTATGTTATGTTGATTCCATATGTGCTTTATTTTAAGCCCAACCGTGACGTTTTTCCTAAACCTAACTAAGTGGTTTTGTTGCCTAAACCTAACCGCGGACGTTACGTCCTCATGACACAGGGAATTGTCCTTGTGATTTATACGCCTTCCTGTGAGATCGGTTTGTGCTAGCTGGACGTACGGCATGTTTTGAAAGCCACATATATACTGTAGGTCCCTTAATCAGCCTAATTAAATGTTTTCACAATTTCTTAAACTATCACAGATTTTTCCCTCAAGTACTTTATGAGTGGGGAGTCCTGCAAAACACTGGCAAGAGAAATGTGTGATAATGAATAAAGTACATCCCCCACAAAATATTGTGTTTATCAAAAATTACGTTCTCAACACTTCAGAGAGAACTGTAAAACTTAAAATTGAAAAAAATAATTATGAAACCTCACAGCCAAGGCTGATCTATACAAGATAGCCTTGTGGGCTGCATCTAACATTTATTTTCATATCGACTAATCTGTCAATTATTTTTCTCAATTAATTAAAACATCAGAAAAAAGTGAAACATTTTCAAGGTGATGTCTCCAATTTCTTGTTTTGTCCAACCAATAATAATAATAATAATAATAATAATACATTTTATTTGGTGGTGCCTTTCAGGACACACAAACACAAAAAAATATATAAATAAAAAGGGCCAAACATGATGAAAACACCAGCAGAGCAAACATAACAAGAGAGACATCCAGGCAGACACGTATGAGGGGGAATAAAACAGTAGCGATGTTGAGGGAAGGACACAGAATGATGGGCACTACAGTGAATAGGCCAGTTTGAACAGGTGAGTTTTGAGGTGGGATTTGAATGTTGTGATAGTGTCAGACTGTCGGATGTGAGGAGGGAGGGAGTTTCAGAGCCTGGGAGCAGTGCAGCTGAACACCATAGCGCCCATGGGTGCTGAGACGTGAGGTGGGGGTGGCCAGAAGACCAGCAAAGACCAGCAAATAGTCCAAAACCCAATGATATTCAGTTTAAAATGATAGAAAAAAAGGGTAAACCAGTCCTCACATTGAAAGCTAAGTTGCAACAATTATTATGTATATAAATATGCTACTATCCCATTTCTGACTACAGTTAAAAACAGTGCCAGCTGGCCAAAGACTTTTTTTGTACTGAATTGTGGGGACAAATTGATGATGCGAGTTAATGATATGTCTCCACTTGCATTTTTTTCCTCTTTATATATAGCGCCACTACTTTTTGGCATCATTGGGCAAAAATTTTATAACAACCTTTCAGCATATTGTAATTTGAGTGTTCTGAGAGATAACTAGACTTCTGCACCTCCTCATGGCTCTGTTTCCAGGCTTTAAAAAATCGGGAGAAAGCGTTCCTATTGAGCGCTGCTATTGGCTGTGCTCCGGCTGGTGGGCGGTGCTTGGTAGTTCCTCAACTGATCTCAACATGGCTGCCGTGTCACAAACTTTCTCATTTTACGGCTAAACAGTACACTACAAGACGATTCTGAAAACATTTGAGTTGAGAAATAGGCATTACAGTAACAGAATATTGATTCATATTTGATCAGCGCTGCCTAGGTTGACCGGAGTTCGCGAGTGATTGACTCGTGGCTCTCATAGACGGAAGCTGGACGGCAGACTCCAGATCAGCTCTGACTGCTTGTTTTCCTCCGGTCTGTGAAATCTTGCAGATGCCGTTAGGAGCACCGAAGGACACACAGGCACATGATTTTTTTCCGATTACTGTCACGATATAGTGACCGTTTTATAAAAATAACTTTTTTTAAATCATATTTGCTCCATTTCTACACTCGCACAATCTAACAAAATTGATATCCGATCGTCTAACACAGATTGCGACCAAGAACTTATCTGAACCATCTCGCGCAGTATCACCAGCAAGATCGCTGTTATCGCACAGCGGTTAATGGCCTAAAAAGATGGAAGGATGAACGAAAGAAAAGGCAGAAGAGGAGAGAAATGAGATGGTGGGAGGTTGGGAAAGGACCAAGAGAGGAAGGAGCAGGGTACAAATAAAGAGGGAAGATTAAAGGGGAGGAAATGGAAAACAATTAAATTGAAAGTGAAGGAGGGAAATAGGAAAAGAGGGAAAACAGAGGGCTGGCAAAGACATGGCTTTTAACAGGTAATTCACAAAACACACAAAATCCCTTGCATGCCCTAAAGACAGTAATTAATCACGGTGACCACACAGGGAGAACTACACCACGGTAAACGCTGAAGCATGCACACACGTAAACACACAAACACATCTGTGCCAGAAGCGCTTACAGTAATGTACACATGAACATGAATGCACCGATACCCATTCACAAGCACTGTACATACATTCAAAGTGCAGATAGACTTCCTGTAAGTGTCGGTGTTGAATTTCAGTTCTATAATATTGAGTGGTAGTAGAGCTGCGTTCACTATAATGAGATGAAATAAAGGCTGGAGAATCCTCTGCTGGCCAATAAAGCTCATTCAGTCTCATTGTTGTTCATCCGTCTCTCTTCCTCCCTTCGCAATACCACCAAGTTCAAGCACTCGCATGCATCTTGCTTTCTTAATGAACTTAGATCAATTCACATAAACAAAAAAAAAAACACACGCATATATAGTTAAATGCAAACCCAAAGGAAGTCGTAAATGCACTTACCGAGGATCTGTACTTCAATGTGTCTTGGCTTTTCAATAAACTTCTCAACAAACAGGGCTCCGTTCCCAAAAGCCGTCAGGGCTTCAGAGTAGGCCCGCTGGTAATTCTCCTCAAGTTCCTGACAAATACAGACGGGAAAAATCCATACATGTCTGAGTTAGTGCTACTACTCGAGAAGCAGGAGAGTCACAGCAAAGGATTTGTGTGGTTTTCGAGGGGCTTTGTTGCTGCACAGAGGAAAATTTAAGATCCTTTATTCTCTGCATCAGGTTAGTTTTATTTAGTTTGACTTTTATTTCCTGTTGCAATCTATTGTATTTCCCTTCCCTGTCGTTCACATGTGATCTTGTTGCAGTTTTCTGTACGTTTGTTTTCCTTTCTTTTGACACAAATGTTAACACCCGCTTAGGGAGCAAGATTGTACACAACATCTCTGGGAGCAGGCTGTGGGAGGTCACGACCGAGCATGCTGGAGGTCGTGACACAATCTGTGTTTGTCAGTCTGTGACGTCCGGCCGGCCCGTCCAGCCTCCTCTATTGGGGAAAGACAGAGTCACTATCACGCCTCAGGAGAGGAAACCCGAACCCATTCTCATCTGTCATCTCATGACCTTGAGAGAAGATGCTCTTGGAGGCAAAACAGGCTTCTCAGAAAACAGCGTAAAACTGACATGAAAGGAAAGTGTGAATATCACAGATTGACCAGACATTTTACCAGAAAAAATATCTGATCAGACCAGATGAAGAATACCAATAAGAAAGAGATTTAGTAGCAGAATGAAGCCAATTGGCCTCATTCGGCACTGAAGGTCTCAAAATGGTACAACTCAAAAAAATCAGTCAATGCACTACAATCATCAGTACCAGGTCAGAAAAAATGGCTACAACTGTTGGAGAAATAAACCCACCATATAATGAAATGGCCATTTGTAAAAACATAAGAAGCCACTGAAAAGAATACCTGCAACTTGCACTGAAATACAAGTGCTGGAAAAGGAATTTATTTTATTTGTATTTTTTTGTGGAGTCAGTTGATTTAATAGACTGCACAAAACAGCAACATTTCAGATAGAAGTGCAGTGGATGACATTGAAAACCCTCTACCACTGTATTTTTTATATTGCAATATCAATATATACATGATGTAGTCACATTTCTGGAAAATCAAGGGAGAAACTGTTTATGGATTTAAAAAAAAAAATAGACTCTTTTGGCAAAAAAGAACAGATACCTGACAAATCATGATACTTCATCACATTGAAACAGTCCAGCTTATTCATTTGTAACTATGGCCAAATACACCCAGAGATATTTTTTCCCCTTTTTTTTCGAGAGGAAAAGGAATTTAAAGTCACACATTGAGCGAAGTTGTCAAATCATTGGTGCACTTCCATTTTTGTAAATGACAGAAAAGACTTTTGAAAGACTAAAGTTAGCAGAATTGCATTTGTACTCCTTCCACATCAGTTCAGTCCGTCTGTCAGTTTTGGCCACTGGAGCTTTGATACGTGCCGTTTTCTTGTTCTCTTACTCTTTGGGAAAGCACATCACGTCAAACTCAGAGCAAAAATCTGGCACTTTAATTCTGCCTTGCTTATCAGTAAACATACACATCTCATCCTACAATATGTTGAGAATATAGCTTACTCTGTTAATTCAGCATACAAATGACCCAGGAGCTGGCCTTTAATGGAATAAAAAGGCAAACCTACGCATTGTTGCTCGGGGTCCCGACTGTACAGAGAAACCTCTTTACAATTTTCTCACATTGTATCAGCTGGAGCTGCTGAGGCCCCTGTGACTCAACTGAATAACTAGAAATGTCAACAACTAATTAATTAGACTGGGGTACAAAGGAAAAGGTCATACTTTACAATGGATTGCGGACTTGTGAGGCTCAATGCATACAGTACATTACAACACTGCTGTTCTTCGCGTACATCAGTGAGCAATGCGTCCAAATAGTGTCTTTTTTCAATTGTTCCCAATGAGGAGAGAGCGTATAAGCACCCACTGCACCCAGCGCCTTTTTTCAAAGCGCTCTGACTTTTTTGTGCGCCCGCTCCGAGCGCATTCTAGTTGAAAATCTCTGAACATGTCAGAAAGGTGCTGGTGTCGTCACTGTGGATGAAGCGCTCCCCAGCGCCCTGCCAGCGCTTTTCTGCCAGAGAAGGTTAAAGAACCGCTGCGGCTGGCGATGAGCCGTCACTTCAAATGTGACACGTTTCTAGGATCATGGGTTTAGTGAATGTCGTAGCCAATAGGGCCACCCGACCAATAATATGATAACAGCTAAAAGGAAATTAATAACCGAATTAGCATCTTAATTTGCATATGTAAAGCATAAATTTGAAAGTGAGGACGAAAGAGGGAGTATATCCATTTTAAATGGATGTGGTATTTTGGAAAAAAAAAAAGTTAGTGATGATTTGCATGACTTTAATCATTGTGACTTTGTTTTTTAAGAAGCCAAAGCTAAGAAATAGAGAGCAGTAAATGCTACCAGCCATGAAGGATGAGGAGGTGGCAACGCTCTGTGCGGCGCTGATTCACCACTGATCTGTGCCCTCTTCTATCTGATTGGACAACAAGCAGCTGCTTGCTGAAAAAAGTTCGACGTGGTCAAACTCGAGAGGCCGACACGGGGGAGAGCTGTGCGTGATCACATGGGCAGGGGCCACACATACACCCTTCAGTGCCTCCACTACTGCTGGCACGAGAACCAAAGCGGCCGCTAGGCCTTCACTGAGATAAACAGGGGTGACAACTTGCCACTTCCTGGTGTCTATGGGCCTACGGGAGTTTCCCTTTGAGACACTTATTTTGGAAAAAATCATCCACTAAAGGACATTAAACCCCTTCTTGCGTATTGATGTTCACTTACTGTTGGTTTTATTTTACCATTAATAATGTACAATATTTTGTAATAAAAAAAAAAGAAAGAAAAAAATCATAATTACCCTACCATTGAACCATGTCAGGTGAAATAGTATTATTGGACCTGCTTGGCCCGGTTTCCAATAACAATCAACAGAGATTAAGAGTGTTTTTCTTGGAGGTTAAAGCTCTAAAAAACATTCTGAATATTTCACAAGCATCTCCCAACGCACCCCTTACAGCGAGAGAGCAGCTGTTGGCTGTCCATGCTCAAAAAGCTTTATGAATATGTTTTAAGCGACTGGACTTGTCTAACTGTCTGTAAGCAGTATGATTATACATCAACACACGGCTTACTCAACATAGATGAAAGAAGAAGAAGCATTGTATATGGAGACCATTCACCACACTTACATTATGAAAATGTTGTACATAATGTATAAGGCAGGCTCTTACACGGTCTGTTTTCTGGACTTTATATCGCCCATTTCCTGTTGCATTATGAAGTTCAAGTATGTATAAAGAAGGAGACAAAGTGTGCCTTTATCCCCCTTGTTCTTGGCAAAAATGTAGAGCAAGTCTGCAATCTAGAGGGGACAGATCGTGTATGCTTCATAAAATTGTTATTTCTACAAGAGACTTTCATTAAAAAACAGACATTTTAAGACCAAGACAAATATCTACATACACAAACTATACCAAGCAAAAGAATAGGAAGATATGGAAACTAAAAATGAAAGATGACGGTAAGAAAAGTGGCATGTTGACCAAACAGGATTAATCTAATTTCATATTAGCATCATAAACAAAATTATCTTTTAGATATAGAGTTACATGACCCAAAAAGTCCTGATTTGGCCTACATCACAGTGCTGTGCAGTCATCACTGTAGCCGTGGTTCCAGTCAATTGTCAAGAGAATTTTAAGCAAACTTTTGAAATGGTTTTGAAACGTTTCCATCAACCAGTTTAGAGCGAATAAAGTCAGCTACAGCGTAGTTTGGTCAGAAGTTGGTGCTATAGGGTATCATCCGCCAGTAAACAGAGTAGATGAAGTAGAGGTTGAGAACCAGAAACAAAACAAGTTGGCTTGGCCGCCTAACCATCTACGAGTGAAAAATGGAGAGAGGTCTTCAAGAATTTGTTTCAGTTGGGTACATTTTAATTGTTCTTTTATGTCAGCTAGTATTGGCAATTTGTGTTGTCCGGAGACGAAGACAAACATTGGCACGTTATGGTAATCTCCGAGAGGACGCCGACAGCAGAAACAGCTCATCAGTCATGTAAGTTAAATGTTTGCTACATCAGAATTTATTCAGCAAAGGTGTTTCCTTATCACATTTAGTGCATCAACTCTTTTTCGACAAAGGCAAAAACCACCTCAAGCGAGTGGAAATTGAGGCAATTGAGGAAGCTTTATCAAATTTTTGCCGTTTCCATACAGCTTTTCTAATGCAATACTTCAAAATGTGCATAAAATACGTGACTGGAAACACGGCTTGTGACAGCTATTGTGACAGCGCACCATTGCTGTCACCGTTACATGGCCGAGAGGACGGAGATGAGGATGGTGATGGTGATTTTTCCCGCCTACGGCTTTCCATCTCCTGATCATATGTATTTATGTACAGCTATGTATGTATTTTGTATGTCAGGGTATTTTATCATATAAAGATTCTTCATGGTGGAAACTTGACGCCCATGTAAGATGCATTAGATGGATTTTATGATCATCTTTACATCGAGATGCATGTTTGAAAAGTGGCCACTGGACAGCTACAATATCGAAAGACACTGTTTTCTTAATGTCCTCTTCTGATGCAGGAGAATGAGCCTCCAACACGCAGAAATCACTCTGAAATTGCTTCTGTCACCTCGCGAAGCCAGAGTACACACACCAAAACACACAGGTTGATTTGCGGCCGGTTAGATAAATGACCGGGATGTAATCTCCAAGAAATTTCACAAAACTAATGAACATGAAAACCAACATTTGTCGTGAGGCCGGCCGGACATCAAATTGGGTTTGTTTTCTCTTTGCTGGACACGTGTCAGGACAAGATTTATGTTGTTAGAGCAAGCTGTTAAATGACATCGTTCGCAGAAGTGATGATGTACAGCAGTGGGTGATGTCTCACCTCGTACTCTCTGACCACCCTCATGCCGCGACCTCCTCCTCCGTAGGCTGCTTTGAAAATGATGGGGAAGCCGTACGTCTCGGCGAACACCTTCGCGTCCTGCAGGCAGGAGATGGGGGCATCGGTTCCTGGGACCACAGGTACACCTAGACAGCGGCGAGGTAGAGGAAAAGGAAACATAGGTGAGAAATGTTTTACTTTGAAGGCTCTGAATGCTGTACTGTATAGTAATGCTTTTTACATTAATTTAGAGGGATTTATAGACCATATATCATGTGAGGCCACCATAGAGAAGATTGCCAGTAACTACTTTCACACTGCATTTCAGTCTCACAAGGTCAAATTTTGTTTTACAGCAGAAGGGAGCTGCTGTTTTCACTGTTTCTTGCAGTGGCAGATGGAACAAGTTAAAGGCTGAAAAATATGTTCTAAAAATGGACATCCCCCACAGATAAAATGAATGCTTGGAGAGTAAAAGCCAAAGCAATAGCAGGGTGAAAGGTGGAGGGGAGGAGTACCTGAGGTGTAAACGTAGACCCATGTTACAAGACTATCGACAGTGGTGGGATGTAACAACATACATTTACTCAAGTACTTAAAGTTGTGCTAATTCTAACTACTCTATATACTGTTGGGTTCAACCTACAACAGTAAAATGCAACATACTGTACACATTAATGCAGCATTAATATTAAAAACATCATATATAATAGTAAAACACAGGGACAATTCTTCTGCAGAATGAGTACTTTTATTTTAATGACAACATTTACATACTGTACTTTTACTTAAGTAATGTTTTAAATGCAGGACTTAAAAGGATCTGAATACTTCTTCCACCACGGACTAGCGATGTGTGACTGGGTCGGTGTCAATGACTACATTTACATGCGCAAAATATTCAATTTTTTGCACTTATTCCAAAAAAGACAATATTCTACTAACTTTGGAGTGAGTTATTAGGTCCGCACCATTACCACGCCAGCGTAACCCTGCAGCGTGCCAAGTAGGCGGAGTCTGCATACCATTTAAAAAGGCGTATCAGCCAGCGGATACCCCACTCAATTCAAGCGGCGAAAGAGGAGTGTACGCCTACCTCGATTACATGGCTTATACAAACACAACAAGGTAAATCTTGATGCCAAGCAACAATGCAATCTTATATGGATGAATAATGTCGGTATATATCTAACATACAGCAGAGCAGTCAGCAGGTGATTGCTGGTATCATTTTGTCTCCGTGGCCTCGTTATCTCGTCAACAATTAATGGACACAATAAACCTTGATTGCTCTGGCAGATCCATGCTTTATTTAAAGTGAAGCCTCCTCCCGGCAGCAAATGTTTTCCCCTCCGTTTAAGAGGCGTGCTCCTCCCTCACCACTCATCAACACTTCTCGCCGGATAGTGTATGAAAAGGAGCGCACCCAGTATTATGACAAAATGCACCAGGGAAGTCATCCCCTTCCATACCTGCACTGATGGCCAGGGAGCGAGCCTCCACCTTGTCTCCCATCTTGGCGACCGTTTCTGGGGTCGGTCCTATGAACATCACCCCCGCGTCATGGCAGGCCTGGGCAAAGTCCGCCCGCTCAGAGAGGAAACCGTAGCCTGGGTGGATGGCGTCCACATTGTTGTCCTAAGAAGTGAGAAAGGGGATACATGGAGAAATTATTCACTTAAACACATCCCACTAATTAAACTAATGCGTCCACTATTCAACAACACATTATTTGTGTATTCACATTTATTTTCAGGTTTGTGCTCAAATATTTGCCGGTGGAACCCAGGGAAAAGGAAATGTGGCCCAGCTAAGCAACAGGAGTTCTGTTAAATACAGAGCCACTGCGGGTACCCAGTTAACACTTGGCTGAATACTGGTGAGGGAAATAAAAGCGTCATCACACACACTAACCTGCATGCTTTACCACACGCTGTCTGCTGGCCAGTGAAAAGGATCTATGTATCACTTAACGGCAAAGGGACCGGGAGCTAATGACATACTTTATTCTCATTCTGTCTTAGTTGCGATGGCCTTAATCATCATCTGCTCAATGGACACCAGTAGGAAACTGAGCGAGTAGACAGGCACGCATAATTTGAGGGTCAGGGGGAAGGTACCGAGAGGGACACACACACACACACACACACACAGAGTAGCAGACAGATACAGTAGCTGCCGAGCTTGACAGATAGAGCCATCTCTAGATCAGTATGTGCCATCTGCTCTTGGATACGAGGCGGACTATAATTATGGGCTGTCCCGTTGTTAAGGGAGCTGTTACTGGCAGGCCAGAGGAGGCATGGAGCCACACACACACACACACACACACACACACACACAATGCAGCAAGTGCATGCACACGAGCAGGTACACACACAAGAATGCAAAGAGGCACGGACAGTAGATGAAGATTCACACACACACACAACGCCCCGGGGTGACACACATTCATACGAGCAAAATCATACACTCGTGCTTTCACACACATTTTCACATAGAACGTCACACACAGAAGGTACTGGGACAGAGACGGATGGTTATTTCGGTCGCACAGTAACAGAGTGATACACAGTGTGAAGAAGAAGTACGCGTACACTGAATGTGAAAGAGTGAGAGCAGGAGAGACAGAACACACACACACACACATACAGACTCCTTTGCCGGCATGGGGTGGCTGGGCTCCCAGATAGGCAGAAGGATTTTGAGAAATGAGTTGGATGGTGGAGGCTCCCCGACTTGGCGAGCTGACCACATGCCCACGCAGAAAATTATAAACCGTGAGAGATTGATCAGAGAAAGGATAATGAACAACTGGCTGCACGTCCTGGAGGATGGAGGGAGGGCCGGAGGGAAAGGAGGTAACGAGGAACATATCGGATATAACCCAGTGATAAGTGTCACATGGAAGAGAAGGAGAGGGAGATAGATAGGGAATGATAGGAAAAATGAGGGAAATGGTAGACGGAAGCAGCAACATGGAGAGGAGGCAAGGAATGATGGGAAAAGGGAAGGAGGAGATAAACAGGGCAGGTTGTTGAGGGATGGACGGAGAGAAGTTGTTTCCTTTTCCTTCCTTCCAACCAAACTAAATATAGACTTCAAGTGAACAGAAAGGAATAAAAGGGCATCGTCTGTCCACCTAATTTTGTGTCATTGAAACACATAGTGTTGCTACATCAATGACCACTTTCAACTTCAGGAAGGTAGCAGGGTTTTTCCTGTAGATCAAAAGTAAGGTGAACCACCAGAGAATATTTTTTTCAACTACCTACTGTAAAACCTAAGTTGAGAAAAAAAAATGAGCACAACACATGATGTGATGATTCTGTTATTAATTTGTTTAATTTTTTTCTCTTAAAAAAACAACAAAAAGAACCGTTAAGAGTATCGTTAAGGTACTGGATCGATAAGCAGTATCGGTAAGAGTAGTAGTACTGTTAAAATCTAAACGATACCCATCCTTTACCCCCCTGAATTCCAGTCCTTATCCTGGTTTAACCATATAAAGCACTGTGTAACTATGTTTTGAAAAGTGCTGTGCAAATAATGCTTATTATATTATTATTATTATGCTAAGTTAATTGCCTACCGGCTCCAGTTCTGTACTTAACGCGCAGACAAGAGATTGATAATCTTCTCATTTCACTCCCAGAAAGACAGTAAATAAGCAAAATGTTGAACTTTTCCTTTAATGCTAATTCAAGACACTACTTCAAAATAAGAGCCTTCAATTAAAGAGAAACAGGATGGATTATTTCAGCTTCATTAAGTTTTTGAGCATGGAAAGACACTGTTCTTATCAAAATCTGTACTACTGGCACTACTTCCCGGCAAGATGGAGCCGATATGTGACGACCCACTGCAAGCTACTCTCAAGAATGTATGCTGTGTATACTGTAGGTTATTCCTGAGAGCTTTTTATTGTATGGAAATGCACTGGACTATAAATTCCTTGAAACCCATTTTTTTACTATCTAGCAGATGAGAATTAAAAGGTGCACTATAGCAATTTAGTATTGCACTTTCATACTTGGGGGACCTGCAAAAGACATTTAAAAACATATATTTTTGAGCTCTAAAAAGGCTGGATCCTACACTTCCCGTAATGTAATTTACTAACGTCTTTTTTTTGTGAGATCTTCCATGCCCATGTCTCTGGAAAACTACACCCCCCCGCTGGCTGTCCGATAACAATTTGCAATCTTCAAAGCCCAAGCCGAGAAAACCCTAATGACATCGCTGGGGATATTTTCTCAGACTTTA
>CAKAKR010033352.1:0-23551 GCA_916700685.1 Adelosebastes latens
AATTGAATATAAGATAGTACAACAGGACATGAACGGGTTTGACACTATTAGAAAGTACTGTATCTTCTACTGGTATTGTGATCAATCACAATCCATTTGAGAGCTTGCTTCTATTCATGTATCAATAGATCATAGTTTAACCTACACTGTTCCAAAAGTTAAAAAAAATACCTGTATGAGAATCAACAATACATACAGAATATACTGTGCTCATTTTTTTTCACAAAATAATTATTTGAATTCCACACAAGGATTATTGAAGATGTGTAATGTTTGTTATATTGAACACATTTTCAAAGGAAAGAGTGAGCAAGAATTTCTGGCTGTGATCTTTGCACATATTGTTGGTTACGGTCACTTTTACTTGGGCAGATCTTTTCACTTGACGCTGTTTTCTTCCTCCTTCATCTTCTTCTGTGGCTGGGTTGTGGCTTTTTGCCACCCTACTCTTCTCCATTGCTTCGATGAAGTGGTTTGATAGTTGGGGGCAGCCTTACGGTTGACTCCTCATGTGTGGTAAGTTGAGAAAACGCTGTGATAATTTAGTGAAGGGTTGCGTCCGAAATTCCATACTAACATGCTATTTAGTAGGCTAAAACAGTATGTGAGATATTTTAGTTTGTCCGAACCCTTAGTATGAAACCAATAGGAGGCGAATTGCACACTATTTCCAAATATTGCAGTATGCAATGCTGGACACTACGGAGGCATATATATCCCACAATGCAATGCGGTTGTGACAACGTTCATAACAGACGTTGGCGGACAGCTTTATAACATCATTAACGCTTAAATTTAACTGTTAGTATAAGATTTCACTATGCTAGGCGTAATATATTTTAAATTAATTCAGACATTGATTCTCACAAACCGTTGTTTTGGTCACATGAGGTTGACACGGATTACTGTGGTTACACGTCTCCAACCGGCAAGGAGGCTCTCAGGAAGTGACGACATAAATTACTGCTCAGTGCGTCCAAAAAGATACATACTACTGTTTATTCACACAAAAGTATGTTGAACGATAGTACACCTATTGACTACGTAGTGCATAGTATGCGATTTCAGACGAAGCCAAAGTCTGGGTCTTCATGTCAGATTCCAAACCGAAACTTGTCACTGATTCCTGATCCGTTAGCCCCAGTTAGCTATTAGGATAGCCAGCTAATAGATGTAGTTGGAAACACCCTTTAACAGTTGTTATCAATGTGCAAACAATATGTAAAACACCTATCAATTTAGGGATAGCATCAGATGTAACATTGTCTTGCTGTGCAAAGTAATGTACTTGAGTGTTGGTGAGTCGTGGAACACAGTGTATACAGACAGAAATACCTGATAGGGATGAAAGATTCATATACATTTCCCCAAGAAATGCACACATATCATTGTTGACCCTATTTGTTTGGCTAACTGGCTTAAATAAAAAAAATCAATGGGGGATATCAAAAACAATACTTTTGAGAAATACCTGGAATATGACATGCTAAACTGATTTATTCACAAGAGTACTGTAAGAAAACCAACTGGCCGTGTCATCATTCAACTCCACCAAAAACCAGCAATGAACATACTGCATGTGAGCTGCCGGTGGCACCGAACAGTCGCGTTCAACAAACACTTTAACGGGGTGTCCTGAGAGGAGTGAAATTAAATGAGCAAGCGTCTTTCTCTGCTGTGCTCCGGGCGATTCTGAAATTAAAAACACAGCAAGGCCACTTTAAAGAACAGATGGACTTTGTTCTCAGTCACAAAAATAAATAAAAAACGAACTCTCTATGAATAGAATAGAAAAAAGAACAGAATTGTAGTTCTTAAATCTCAAACGCTTTCAACAATAATTCAACATGATGGGTCTTTTGAAAAACCCTCACATCAAAGAGCCGCAATTTTAAAGGTTTCTTCTTGTGAAAGCGTAATTGATTGTTTTGTTTTGTTTACACCGGCTCTTGCTTTTTACGATAATCACCAACTAGAGGTCATAGTTTGCCTGCCAAGTGAAATCCTCTGTGTTTTTCCCACGAAGACACACTGTAACAACATGACAAACTGTAGATGAAGAGGAGGAGAAGAGGAAGAGGAGAGGATGGCTTGATGGAAGGGAGAGAAAGAAAGAGGAGGAGTGATATGGGTGTGCTGAATCACTCCCTGACCCTTCTCCCTGCTTCACCAGCGGCATCACGAGTATTTATACATTGGCGTAGGTTTGTTCGGACCCCTTATATAAGCCCTTAAAGACACGTACACACACACACACAAGGGGAGAGCCCGAGGTGAATGGAGTGTTTTGTTCAGATTATTGACTTTCTTCTTCCTGCTTTCTCTTCTCTATCACCTTCCTGTCATCTTCCTCCGGTTGCATCAGCTTCTTCTTTGAGTCTTTCACCCCACTCACCGGGATGTTTCCTCTTCACTGAGACCCGTAGGAAGAGCAAGAAACAGAAACAGGAACTGTAGTCTGGCTCGCCCAGACCTCTCTCCACGCTGTTTAAATACTGTGCCAGGTCTGCCAGGACGTGGTCAGAGAGAAGATCTGATGGAGACCATTTGTAGTCAAGTCACTGAACCCCGTCGGTACCAGTCAATGTGACAAATCTAATTCTCATCTGTTATCAATTAGCAAGCAAAACAGCCGATCATGTCAGTCAGAAAGTAGCCATGCTTTCACATCAAACACACGTGTGCACATTGTGCACTCCAGCTTTGCTACATCCCGGCTACCGTAGCAGCTCTTCTTCTCTGCTCCCGTGGAAGCTCAACGTCCGATCTCCTCACTCACCTCTCGCTGTCGCTGTCTCTCTTGTGTGTCGATGAATGGATGAGGAGGGACTAGTTGTTGAGGTCTAGAAACATCCAGAGCTATACGACCCACAATGGCATAAATATACAGATAATGCCTGGCAAGCCATAGCTCTGGAGATTGGCTCTTTAGGTGAGAAATCAAGTGTGAATAGTGGGTGTTCACACATGATTTAAAGCCAATGCAGAGGTGGAAGAAGTAGCCTAACTTTACTCAGATCTTTTGCTTTAGTAATAGTAGTAATAACAGTGTAAAAATTAGGGACGCACAGATACCGGATCGGATATCGGGCCGATACTGACTCAAACAGTTGAATCGGGTATCGCTGACAATGGGGCTGATCTATTCAATTCACTTCCATGTTTATATACTATATACATTATATACTGGAATTTAATTTCTGTTTAAGTTTTGACCAATTTGCTTAGTTTTAACATGTTCCTGTTAATTTTGATTTTTTTTTTTACCAAGTTGCTGGTGTATGTACTTATTATTTTAATAATAAATAACAATTCAGTAAATTTATATCTATACTGTATTATGTATTTATTGGTCACAATTTGTTTTACAAAGTTAGGAAAGCAATGTTTAAGTCAGGCCTGATGTTGCCTTACACATAAAAGAATGATCCCAGTCACTTCCACACAGTGAGACATACAGCTTACTAATTAACCACTGGTATCTGATCGGTACTCGGTATCGACCGATACCCAAAACCCAGGTATCGCTATCGGTATCGGGACTGACAAAGTCGGATCGGTGCGTCCCTGGTAAACATTCTCTAGATGCGCTTCCTATTGTTGCTATAGGGACGGCATTTGACGCGCGTCATATGACAAATACGCTGCGGCGGCAGTGTGTTTCAGCTTAACTTTTCTCACACTCAACAGTAGTTAGGGTTGTATTGAACAGATAAGTGTACCCCTGGCCTTCGTTAGTCATAATTCAAATAGTCAGTCCATCAGTCAGTGTTTTTTTATATCATGCAGACAACCACTGATCAAACTGATACTCACTTACAGCAGGTGTTCAACCGAGAAACACTGTGTATCTGTATTAGTGTGAGTGCTCCTATAGTACTATAGGTGATGTACTACTACAGCTATAGATGAATAAATATGACTAATTAGAGAGCGACACTCCGTGTGTCGTAGCGTTGAACCTGGCTACTGAATCTGACAGCATCTAAATCTGGGACATCACTATACAGCATGTCACTGCGTCTCACACACACACACACACACACACACACACACACACACACACATACACACGCATTGGCAGCTCATTAGAGGACACGGCTGCGTACAACAGTGTTCTGCCAACATTTGATAAACAGAACATACTGGAGCAAGGGGGAGAGGAGAAAAATATGGTAGAAAGAACAAGAGATGAGTAAAGGAGAAGGAGGGAGAACAGGAAATGAAAAGAAGACAAAGAAAAGATTTTCAAAATAGTTGATATTAATTTCATTGATCTAAAAGTCTGTATAACAGTTATTTGGTAAACCAGTGACATTTGGAAGTTGGTCGCAATTTAATACTTTCTAAATTCTGAGTAAACCATTGCGTTTTGAGAAAAGTCCACCTATAATAGGATGTAAATTATGCTTAAAGAAAACATCTACTGTTACTCGTTTCAGTTCACGGGTAAATAATAGATTTATTGTCATCTTACTGACTGTAAGATGATGCACTCTTGTTGAATATTCAGAGGCGGGTGGTGTCTTTTTGAGCCCCGCTGTGCACACTGTATTGATATATAGATAGCTTGATGGGAGGATGGTATTGATTGGCAACTAGCCGTTACATAATGATGTCATGTGACTGTTGGGGAGGAATTGGGGCAATGTGGGAACAGCTATAGCTGACAAAAACATGTTTCAAGTTACTGTGTGTGTGTGTGTGAGAGAGAGAGAGAGAGAAAGAAGTTGTGCTGCCTGTGAAGTGTGATGGATTTAAGATACACACAAGCTACATGTAAACGGGATAATGTACAGCTAGCGGGTCATTGTTACAGGATGTAATGAACCTCTTCATGGCGATGCAAGACCCCTCCGCTTCGTGTCGGGGTCCACATCCACCGCATCGCTCTGTCAGGGTTTATTCCACAACAATGACTGGCTAGCTGTACATTATCCTGCTTATTACACAGCTACTTACTTAAGAAATCAATAATTTGACACAAAAATTGTCCTCCAGAGTCCGAGATCAGAACTGCGTCCATAGCAACGGTCTGTTATACATAGCAACAGTCTGCTATAAAGAAATAACAGACCGTAGAACGCTGTGATTGACCAATCAGAATCGAGTATTCAACAAAGCCGTGTAATGAGCAAGTATAACTGCTCTACTGCACTGAACAAGATTTAAAATAACGTACACTTTTACACTTTGAAATTGATCACCTAAATTATTTGTTATTGATACAGGGGCTTCAGTTTATTATTCAACTGATGCCATACTGCACGACACTCATGATGAAATTGTATTATTTAAATTCCAATACTGCACATGATTTTTTTGGTCTGCATCAGTTCATTTTATGAATAAGGCATAGATGAAGAACTGAACATCCTTAAAAGCAATTAGTTAATCAAATCATTAGAGCTGCAACTAACAATTGTTTTCATTATAGATTTATCTGATTATGTCCTTGATGAATCAATTATTTGAGAAAATAGTAAAAAAAATGCTCATTATAATTTACAAAAGCCCGAGGCGCTGCCATCAAATTCCTTGTTTTATTAGAAAATCAGTCCAAATCCAAAAGTATTAATGATGGTAATCATATATTACAAAGAAACACAACAAATTCTCACATTTGAGAGTCCGTAAAATGAAAAATGATCAATCAAAATGGTTTCAGATTGTTTTTCTTGATAAATTAACTATTGTTTCAGCTCTTTCATGTAGTATAATTGTGATTTCTGCCTTGCACGCTCACTGTTATTGTACATAGAGGAACCTAAAATGTAAAGGACAACATCACGTGGACCACTGAAGGGACTGTGCATGCAGTGACATGCTCTCTTCTGGGAAAAAAGGCTTGAGAAACTCATGACTTTTGGGACAACATGAGAACATGTCAACGCTTGCATGGCAGTAATACAAGTTGCAACATTCCAGAGAGGGTTAGAGGAGGTAGTGGGAGAGCTTCAGTCACTTTATCTGCAGAAACGAGATTAACATAAAAGCATTTGCACGGCTGATTATTGAATAAGTCCTGTGTAAAACCTTTCTTGTACAGCAGCTTAATTGATCCTCCTCAGTCTAAGTTGACAGTGAAAAGAGATGCTCCCCCGTTGGCTGAGGATGGATTCCTGAGGTGCTAACTGCAGCCTGTAGTGTAACTTAATGCTCCGCCGGTGTTACAGGTAGACTCTAAAGGCACATTACATGGCTGCTTACCTCTGCAGTAACCTAAGTGCAGGTCACAGCCGCACAAACAGGTGGACAGAGATGAAATGACAGCTATAGGTTTGGAAAAATTGTAACTGTGCCTGTGTTAGTATGTATATTAAACTGTTTGTGTGTGTGTGTGCGTGTGCGTGTTTTTTCCATGGATATTTAATGTATATATAAATAATGTAAGCACATAGGCAGCGTGCCAGCTAAGCCAGAGTCAGCCTGAGATCAGTACATGGGGGCACTGAGAGGGCAGAGGTGGAGGCGGAGGAGGAGGCTTTGTGAGGGACACAGGCAGGGAACATCTACAGTAACTGGACGGACACCAGTTTCAGCTCAGAGACACCAGAAGCGGACTATTGGAGCTGCAGCTGTTGATTGCTAACAACATGAACCGCACCCTTAACTGAGATGCAAAAACAAATGTGGATTGAATATGAAATGTATTCGTGACTGGCAGATCAGGATGATGGCTGCGGTGTGGGGAAAGCTCCAGGAAGGATCCACCATGGCTTCCTGGCTCAGCAGACCTCGGGGCACCTTAAGACAGGGGTTCTCAAACTTTTTGGGGCCAGGGACCCCTTAAAAGGGGAGAAAAATTTCCAAGGACCCCCTCATAATTCTAACACAGATATAAACATAATACTTACTACCATTTGTACTCTTAGATGCCATTGGACCGATTTTGTAATTTTCAACCTAAATACTTCAGACTCGTTTGATAGTGATAAACAGAAACATATTTCAATTTGAATCATGTTAACACCACTTTGTTTTGCCCTGATAGTCCGGGTGCTTTGTAATCTGATATCGCTTTAGCTTGGCCGGCTTCGTTTGCCATAGCACCTGAAGTCACATGACGCATTTTGGTCTCCCGTCGCTGTCGCTCGATATAACTGTCGTCATATTTTCTCAATTTAGCTAGTTTGATCTTAGCGTCACTTGACGATGTGGATTGAATCAAATATTTCTCCATGCTCGCCAGCTAGTGACTGATTCATGACAGATTGACGTGATGTGTCATAATCATTCGAGTTTTTATTGGCCCATAGCTAACGTGGGCGGTAGTAATGGACTCTATATGTGTGTTTTATTGGCAACAAATAGTCCCCATCTGTAGATATATACTTTTTAATGATACAGCACAATTTTGTAATTTAGTGACACGGACCCCTGGGGGGACTGAGATACAATATTAGAGCGAGAGAAAAAGGAAGGAAGGGAGAGTGGGGCACAGAAAACGAGAACAAACAAGCATGCAGGGCAGAAAGGCGTTTATAGACATATGACAGGAAGTGTTTGAGGTGTGGTCCTGTCCCTGAACTTCAGCTGAATTATCTCCACTTAAGTGATGTGGTGCTCAAACTTCGCCCGGGTTCTGTAGTAGATTGAATTTGACAAAGCTTCATTACAGGTGGAAGAGAAACTATAAGCTTAACATTGTCGCTCTATACGATGTCATATGTTGGCCCTGGGAGCTCATGCAAATAAAGAAAAGAAAAGAAAAGGACAATAACGTCTTCACCAATTTTTTACAACAGGTGCAACATTTGGGGGGAAGTGAGAAAACAGTCAAATACAGGAAGACGCTGCAAATTCAAATTGAACCACCTTATACTGTAGTATGTGAAATAGTTAAAAAGAGCTGCATCTTGACCAGATGTTCATTGCTACAACATAATGCTGACTGGTGCCATTCAGCATAATGAGTACATTTTCTTTTGTTACTTTACACATATTTTACTTTTACCGATTTCACTAACATTATGTACAACGATTCTTCAGGGATTCTTCATGTGTAAGAATCCCTCCTCCTCTTCACTGGAGAAATTCAAGAAAGTAATCTTGAGCCCATCAAACATCTGCATCTCTTGTATTCCAGCAGTACTATGCTATCTCTGTATTTAGACGTCAGCTCTCTGTAAACTTGACGGGTTGGTCTGGCTTTGTGAGATTAGATAATGCCACCTGTCTTTTTAAATATCTACCATTGTGAATAATAAGCATGCACTTTAACTGAAGGGATGTGTAAAATGGACGAGTGATGTAATTATTGTGTTGGGTGAAAAGCTAGGAGGTTCGGTTAAAGGGAGACATGAAGGGCACACTTCATCTCTGGCACTGTTTTTTTGTAAAGAGGTATTGTTTTGTTTTGGCCCGAGGGGTCATATCGTTGGATCACGTTCACTTCTATTTTTGTGACAGATCTGTGTGTGTGTGTGTGTGTTTTGCGAAGGGATTTGCTTGGCAGTCGCAATACTCCAAAAGAGCAGTTGCCTCGAAGCAATATGAGCACATAGCTCTCACCACATCTATCTCTACCTCTATCCCCTCCACCCTCCACCCGCACTCCCTGTATTCAATCTGCGATATCATTGAAATGAGTGGGTGGTGTGTGTGTGTGTGTGTGTGTGTGTGTGGTATCATCACAGTGAGTGGGTGGTGTAACCAAAGAGAGGATATTGTGTGTGGGAGTGAAGTACCATTGAGGTGCACATTATGTGTGTGTCCGTGTGTGTGTGTTGGAGAGAGAGTCTTTGTGTTAATTATAACCTATATCCTATCAGTGCAGGTTTGACAGTAGAATATAATAGAATGAAATAGAATAGCTGGTTTCTAAATATGTTAAATGTAATGTTAACATGGTTTTTCCAATGTCTGATCCACCGCTCACTGATCTGATCACTGATACCAACGGTGCATTTGAGATAAAAATCGGTGTATTCTTAGACCTAGGTTACCAAATCCCTTCATGCTTGTGTGACCTCACTTCCCTTACCATGAGTTACATTACGCAAAGAATTAAGTAGGAGGTATTGTTTAGTAGTAAGGAGTTTTAAAGAGGCAGCCTAGATTGTGCCCCCAGCATGAAGAATGTAATAATGCATACACTGTAAATGATTTCACCCTGCATTCATCGTAAATTACTGGCTACAGTATTGTGAATTGACAGCTGTATACTGTGACCTCGCAGTAGTTATGCCAGCATATTACTGTGATTTAGCAGAATGCTGCTGTAGAATTATTGTATTTAACTGTAATTTCACAGTAAATGGCCATCAGAATACCGCAATTTAGCAGTATGCTTCTGTAGAATTACTCTATTTGACTGTAACTTCACAGTAAATGCTTAGATTACTGTGATTTAGCAGAAGGATGTTGTAGAATTACAGTGTAAACTGTACAGTGTAAAATATTTGACTATAAATATTTGACAGTAAATTCCTAGCTAAAAATATCTTAAAGGAACAGTGTGTAACATTTCGTATTAGCTGAAATGGAATATGTTTTCGTTAGTGTATAATCACCTGAAACAGAGAGTAGTTGTATTTTCATTAGCTTAGAAGGAGCCCTTCATATCTAAATAGGGAGCGGGCTTCACAGATTTCGCCATGTTGTTCTGCCATGTTTTTACAGTAGCCCAGAACGGACAAACCAAACGCTGGCTCTAGCGAGAACCTTTCCCGTTTTTATGTTACCTGAAGGCCACCGTAGTTCTCCGACACGCTTGTGAAACTGAGTGCAAAACCGTGGTACCGCCAGCCGCCGTCTGACTCCCGTTGCTCTTAAAGTAATGTTATTATGGTAAGGATGGCCTCTAAGCGAGGTGAACGGTTTTTCACTCGGCAGCACTTTTCCAGATTAAAATGAATTTTAGTGCTTAACATTGTGTCAGTATTTTACAATGTGTCATGTGGACAGTCAGCTTTGATGAAATGAAATGTTGGCTTGTTTATATTTCCTGTCAGTAGCTTTATCACTCTCCTCTAGGGCTGCAACATATGGTTATATTTATCAATACCATGGAGGTGCACATGATTTATGTGTGTGTGTTGGAGTCTTTGTGTTAATTATAACCCATCCTGTTCAGTTTACTATCACATTAAAATAAAGACAAGCAAAAGATCTTCATCAATCAAAATATTTGCCGATTACTTTTCTGTCTATCATCCAATTGATTAATTGATTTATAGTAGTGGCTCTATTGTCCTTTTATTTGAGTTACAATCAGACAAGCAGGCTTTGCAAGATTTTATAAGCCTACAGCAGAAAAAAGATGACTCAAATAAGCTTTATTATTTTAGTAGTGGATCTATAACCCGCTATCATCAAAACCTCTGTTGTTCAGTGCATTTACAGCACTTCTCTGTGTCCCTCCCTTAGACATGCACACTATGTAAATATGCTCCGGGGCACAATCATGACGACTGCATGTGTGATTGTGAGATATTTTTAGCCTCCTCTGTTGGTCTTGCCTGTCAGTGGAGCTGACATTGATCAGGGTGGAGATGACAGGCTCGCTATGCATCGCAGCTTTCACATGTTTCTGCTCCACTGATTGTTACCAACCTGAAACGTGGAGCCATGTAACGCTTTTCATCTCACTTAGATCGTGATCGTACCGGATCCCCTATGACCTTTCATGCGTATTTATGTGTACAGTATATTTGTTATTTTCAACAAAACACTCAACCTTGAATTTGTTGTAAATGCAGATTTTACAATTCTGTTGACAGCAAACTTTGTAAACACAATTCAGTTAATAAGAAGTCATTTTGGTGCATACTGTAACATAAATACGAGGTTGCTTTTTGCATTGCATTTTAGACATTTAGGAGGTGTTCTTATCCAGAGTGGCTGACAATGAGTCAACGGTGCGGGAGTGACAATAAGAGTGTGTGGGCGTTAAGACAGAAGCACAGCATCCCTCTGTACATTCACCACCGCTAAAGCTTTTCATAGGTTAAGTGAGCGCTGCTTCTAACAGCTCGGAGACAGCAAAATAACTCCGCTTTCATCAAGCCTCCCGCTCAAAAATCACATCTAATTTAGCCTGAACTTAATGTCAAATTAAAATTGTACTCTAACATTTTAAAGACAAAAGCCTCCAAAGAGAGAATGTTTGCTGATAACCTTGATGTACTGTACAGTATGTACATACAGTAGGGCTGGGATCATGTTTGCTGCCACTATGTAACTTAATAGAAATTGGGTGATGTCACGTAATGTTACTTTCACATTGATGTATCAACTCAGTTGTCAGCACTAGCTTCTACCACCTTAGATCACTTGCAAAATTAAAATCATTCCTGCCTGTTAAAGATTTAGAGACTTTAGTTCACACTATTATTTCCTTTTGCCTCGACTATGTAGGAATCAGTCAGTCCTATCTCGCCTGCAACTGCAAAATCAAGTTCAAAATGCAGCAGCAAAAGAGCAAAAGAGACCATATCACCCCTGTACTGGCCTCTCTTCACTGGCTACCAGTGAATTAGGGTATTGATTTTAAGATTCTTTTATTTATTTTTTTAAAGCACTGCATGGACTGGCACCAGTTCAACGTATCCTCACACAACGGTTCATATTATATCTTACAAAAAAAGCTTATCATTCATTTATCGTGCGTTTTTCTATGAATGTCCAGCAACAGGTGACGCGCGTGTCAGTTTCTGCTCGTTGTATGCATACAGTCTTTTCAAACTATACTTCCATCTTCACAGGAAACAACTTAGTTAGGTTTAGGCAACAAAACAATGAAGATTTAGGAAAAGATCGTGGTTTTTGGTTAAAGTGACCCCGAAAGTGGCGTAACTTAAGTACGGAAGTTACGTGATAAATAAATCAACGTTGACTTCTGGTTTCACACGGGGTATGAACAGCTTCTGGGTGAAAGTCCAGTATTTTTTGAGCCACCCATCCACCTCGATCTCCTCCCTATGTGATGTTTGTCGCTCTTTATATTTCCTGGTACACGATTACGTGAATTACATACAAATTGATTTTGTGGGATATATTACAAATTACAGTGCGTTACTTTTTGTAGTTATCACTACGAACGGTGTATGAGAACATCCTGACCAGGTTACATCTCTGAACTGTTCATCCTCTATTCCACTAAAGGACTTCGGTCAACGTTTGTTGTTTTTATATGTGCTCAATGAGGAAACGTGACTTGACATGTTCACAAGTGATAGAATGTGTCTTCAAAATAGTCAGCTATGACCATGAGGAGGTTCACCTCTTATTGTGTGCTGCTTGACTTATTTCATCCTGATGAAAACAGTGTGATTCCCTTTAATACTGAATACAAGCATTGCAAATATTCTGATTTAAAAACTCAGGTAGCCAGCTGAGTCGGGCCTGAATGTCAGTGTACTCAACACTGAATCTAGCCTGGGTGCTTACTGGGCAAAAGTAAAGAAAGAACTAGAGATTTTCTTAGATTACAAATATTAATATATTTTGTGCACAGAGATACATTTTTCTCTTTCTTTCTCTCTCCACAGTGTGTTGTTTCGTGGTCCACAAACGTTGCCATGAGTTCGTCACTTTCTCCTGTCCAGGAGCTGATAAAGGACCTGCATCAGATGTGAGTACAAATACATGAATCATTTATATGGTGTGGCTGTGTATGACAGCGAGAGTGAGTATGAGTAGTGAAAGACAGATGGAACGAGAGAGACACTTCCAGCTCATGAGCCCCCATCACCTGTCAGCACCACTGTTACGCTTGAGCTGCCTCAGTCTTTTTCTCTATCTCCTCATTTTCCTTTTCCTGTCTTGACAGTTGCACTGTACCACCACACACTCACACACAGAAATTTCTCTAGTGTTTACATTTGATAGGCTCAATACTGTACACGTTAAATATAGACATCCAATATTACCTGTTGAGCAGCTCCACAGTTTAATTAAATTAAATGTTGACTTAAGATGTTGGATGTGCTTCAGCTGTGATAGGGGTGTACAGTATGTTGATGTGGAATAGGACGAGACAGGTTAAAGAAGGATTGTTAGACTTCTTTTGAACTTTGATCATTAATTGAGTTTCTTAAACTACTTTAGTGTTACTACTTACTTATTGTCAAATTAAATAAAATATGTTTGCATGATATAATTGTCCACAAATGAGACTGTGGCTCAGACAATAAGTGATAATATTGGGGATATTTAGTTCCTTGGTCAAAGGTTTTTGCTTTAGTAAGGAGACAGATTTATTTGTTTACAACAGTGAATCACACAAAATGATGATATTTTGTTTCAAGTTTATCTGTATAGCATTATTATACAAATATCTCTACACATTTTAGATAAAAAAAAATATATACTGTATACATCTGTTGTTTTAAGTGTTGGAATCAGTCTCTCAAAAACTGCGTGTCTGAGACATCATTTTATAGTTCTCTCGCCATGAAGAAAACTAAAACCCTTTGGTTCCTGAAGTAGCACCCGTCTTTCTCTAGCTGCTGTCTAAATTCACTCTTGTTACTCTTGTTTTCCTTGCCAGAGGAATAGTACCTTAGATAAGTTCATACACTCTGGTGTGCCCCTTATCTCTTCTTAAGTATCCTGAAAATTTGAAAAAATATCTGCCCTCCACAACAACATCATGATAGGGAGGTCCCGATTGTAGAAATTTAGTAGTCAATACCAGTGAAATTCCACGATTCTTGATACCAAACATCCCATGTACTTCAACATACACTCTTTTATTACAATTTGCATACTGTTTTTTGTTAATTTATTATTAATCCCTGATGATTCTCCTCAAGTTTCTCGCCAAAACCAAAAATTAAAGATTGAATAAAAGATTACATTTGAACACATGATGATCGTTTGTCGTGACATCCCTCCATCAGATACATGTATACTCTGGTTTCGTGTCCCAGTGCTTCGTGTGAGCCATATCACAGTTGACATCAAATGAAATCTGTTTCCCCTATGCACTATTTTATACACACACACTGTGTTGTTGGAAGTTAAAAGTCCTCATCTTATTCATTCTCTTTAAGCTTTCTCTTCACCTTCTCATCTGCTGTAACAACAGGAAGTGCCTTTAAGTGGTACTTTTGTCATAATCTCATCCACTCTCTCAAGGAGCCGAGATGTCTATTCTCTGATTTACGATATTAAAATGCAAACCTGTTCTCTAACCCATCCAATCAAGAGGACAAAATTAGTTCCCTTCTCATGAGAGCACTCTCAGGATGCCAGCTTCATCCTCTCATAAACCCAGGGGTCTTTAAGTTCCTCAGCCTTGTCCTTACCTCCCTCTGGAGTGCCCTTTCAGTCTGACAAGCACACTTAGCAGGCCGCCTCCAGAGGAAACGCTGGTGTTGGCTTTCTGGCTTCCTGTGGTGTGTTCTGTAGAACTGATAAGTCTCCGCAGTCTTTCTCACGTCTTATTATACGTCTGCCTGTCTAACAACTACCTCATTTTTTGTCCTCTTTCACCTGACTGCTTCTCCCTCTCTTTCTTAGTGCCATTTGGAGTGCCACAAATAGCCTCTTCTTCTGTGATAGCTTCTGTTTTAGTCAGAGCCATAAATTGCCAGGGCCGGGTACCCAAATAGATGCTAAAGCTTCTCTAAAACTATCTGGTTTTCTTCCTCCCAATATCTGCTGGTTCTTAGTCCTTAGAAATATCAACTTTAAAGAATGCATTTTTTAAAGTTATGTATTGAAATGTGTTCTTGAAAATACTTACAGTTGCCCTTGTAAACAAACGAAGCTTAGCATTAGTTCATTTGCTGCTGTTTCATTAACTGTTTCACAATGACAGGCTCATCCACAGCTCTGTGGCTAATAACATCTCACCTCTCACCATTACTCTGTCGATACACTCAGGCCATTGCCATTTATTGCTCTCTACACCTTATTTCATCCTTACATAGTGTTGTTGATTCAACATTTAATGTCCGTATATGTGCTCATTACAGTTTATTACAACAATTGGTTACACACATTCCTCAATACTGAGTTCACTTTTTCAAATCTCTTCACACAGTCAACAACAGAAGTCAATATGTACTAAACCTTTGATTGTTTTGATACAAAATTAATTCAAAGACCAAATTTTATGAATTGTTTTCTCACCCAAACTCTAAAACCTCCAAAGCTCTGTGTGTTTATAGTCCATTTTACACAAGTTCACATTATGGGCTGTCAAAGTTAACGCGATAATAACGTGTTGACGCAAATTCGTTTTAATGCCACTAATTTCTTTAACGCATTAAAGCAACTGGTGGTTTTGAGGTTGTGACGGCTCAGTTTTAATGCTAGTGAGGGTACTGGCATCATATGAAATAAAAAAAAACCTAAGGAATCCATTAGGTATCAACCATGTCATACTAGCCTGTCCCCAAGGAGGCTAAATAACGCTCCTTGCGCTAAATTCTGGTAAGGAAAAACTGGCATTGCCATTTTCAAACCTCTGACCTCAAGATATGTGACTGAAAATGGGTTCTATGGGTACCCAAGAGTCTCCCCTTTACATATATACTATTTGACTATGAGAGGGATTAGTTGTCCCAGCAGAATTGTCATTGCTGCTTCTCTGAGAGGCCCTTCAAAGAGCCTTTTCCCACCAAATCTAACTCTAACCATTTGATATAAATGGTCAATTCCTTGAGTGAAACGAAGTTATGTCTAGATTCAGTGTTTCCCACCAAAATATATTGCAAGTATCATTTTGGATACATTGTTTACATCCATGGTTGGCCAGCTTGCAGTCTTCTTCTTCTTCTCTGTCTTTTGCGGGAACATTGCTACACTTCTTTATGTATTACCGGCGCCAACTGTTGATCAATGGAATAGCATGAAACCAACAGCAGGATGTGAATTACGTCTCAACCGTGCTCATGTGCATCCTTATGCTGGATACGAACAAAACGGAGACTCGTAAAAACATTGCCCCAGCACTACTAGGGTACCTTTTTAAATTGTTCCCATCATGCTTTACAACATAATCCAGCTTCAAGGTCATGAAAAGATACAGTCCCCTTCCATATGCTGCTCATTTATAGTGTCAGAACTTTATGTTCAATCATTGTTGCTTTGTTTTTGTCTTTTTTAATTTGGGTTTAAAGGAAAATCAACCTAATCCGAGATTACAATTGGCTAAGAGAGTCAGTCGGCAATGTAGATCTCTCTGCAGTTAGCCATCATCACCATCCCATGGGTCAGACTCAGAGAAGAGCACTTGCAATGATTCATGTAAAAAATCATGTTAATTTGGAAATCTATAGGATTCTCGCGCAGCTTGCTATGATATAAATTGTTTTGTGCGAGTTCTTGTTTCCCCATATCTCTACAACGGAGGTGGTGAGTGCAAAGTTAGCATGACCCATACAGTCACAATGGTCACATTTATGGGTAACACAGCAGGTTGACCGATACCTGAATTTTCCTTTAAATCATTCCTTTCCTTTAAACGTCTTCAAAGGCCTTTTTACTTGACATTTTCGAAACCAGCAGATAACCCGTTTCTTCATTAGTCACTTCAGATTTCACTCCACATCTTTATATATCTCCTTCTACTTGTTTCCTCTCAATGCCCCCTCCTCTTTTTCTGCCACTATAGTTACATTTCTGTTAGGGCTGTCAAAGTTAACGTGATAATAACACATTAATGCAAATTCGTTTTAACACCACTAATTTCTTTAACACATTAACGCAACTTGCGATTTTTTTCAAAGCAAGTGTGAAGATACTGGCACTATGTGAAACTAGAAAACCTAAGGAATCCATTGGTATCCAACCATGTCATACTAGCATGAACTAATTATTGGCGAGGACAAACTGGCATGGCCATTTTCAAAGGGGTCCCTTGACCTCTGACCTCGAGATGTGTGAATGAAAATGGATTCTATGGGTACCCACGAGTCTCCCCTTTACAGACATGCCCACTTTATGATAATCACATGTAGTTTGGGGCAAGTCATAGTCAAGTCAGCACACTGACACACTGACAGTTTGCATATATTTTTAATGCTAAATGCAGTACCTGTGAGGGTTTCTGGACAATATTTGTCATTGTTTTGTGTTTTTAATTGATTTCCAATAATAATTATATACATACATTTGCATAAAGCAGCATATTTGCCCACTCAAGTGTTGATGAGCATTAAATACTTGATAAATCTCCCTTTAAGGTACGTTTTGAACAGATAAAAAAATTTGTGATTAATTTGCGATTAATCACGATTAACTATACAATGAATCGCAATTAAATATTTTAATAGATTGGCAGCCCTAATTTCTATATTTGGAATACATTTATCTCTGTTCTTCCTGAATCTTTCTCCCACTGTGTCTCTCTCCCAACTCTATTCTGTACATCCTCTATTTAAATGCCACTCCACCCAGGGGGCCCCTGCTCTTAATTACGGGGCCTCACCACCCCCACCATGTCATTTCCTTAATGAGTTCGTGGTCTTACGACCTCGGTTCCTGCACAGTGGGAATGTAGGGTATCTCTGCTCCAAAGTAGCTGCACATTTAAATATAGGAGACAGGACGACAGGTAGCCTGGCTAACAATACACAGCCTTTAAACACCGGGGGTTTCCGCTGATCATGTAATTCCTTGAATATTAATTACATTTTGTAATATATACCTGTTCAAGACACCCCAAAAAATGAGGGTCTTGGTCAATTCAGTCAGGAAATATCACAGATGTGTACATATTTGCCTCATTGCAAGATTACCAAACCAGGAAAACATGATATTATTTGATCATAAAAGCTCTCTGACTTGGTCATGGAACATTATGGAACACAGTGAATACTTTCTAATAATGGTGTCAGATTTGTACAGCTTGACACAATGTTTTCACCCACGCACACCTGAACAGAACTGGCTTTCTGAACTCGAAACGCAGAGAATAAAACACTTTTCAGCAGTTGTTATATTTCAGCCATTTTCAGTGTGATCATGCAACATATTTAGGTGTCCTCAACAGTGTCACCTGTCAAGTAGTTAATTACAACAATGAATGGTACTTAAGCAGAGTCATTCAGCTTAGCTATTCTGCCAAAGGAAAATAAAGCTCTGTGGTGTGCTTTTTCTCAAGATTATGGATATCTTCATTGGTTCACATTTTTTCTGTATTTTTAAGAAAAGATGACCATGAATATCCAAATGATCACTGAGGCAAATTCATATTTTGTCGGTACACTGAAGTATCATCATTTAATGTCCAAATTCAGGACTAATGCTCTGCTAATATAGTAACCAATATTTACAACTCAAAAGATTCTCGAAGCCAATAGTGTCAGAGTAGAGTTGTAATGGTCAACACAAATAAATAAATTACTCAAAAGAAATTGGCAACAAGTTTGATTAAAATGAGGCAAAAATGCCAAAAATATCTTTTTCCAGCCTCTCAAATGTGAACACTTGTTGCTTTTATTTGTCTTGTATTGTAGTTAACATTATTGATAATATTAATATTTGTTTTTTTTTTACATAGACTGTATATAAGAAGTGCATGTAGTCACCGTGACGTCACTCATTTGTTTTTTGAAGCCCGAGTTTGTCATTTTGGCCGTCGCCATCTTGGTTTTTGGCCGTCACCATGTTGTTTTTTTGGAACCAGAAGTGACACGCGAGGGTGGAGTTAAGTACAACCAAACGCTGACTAAGACATTAATAGTCAACCAAAAAGATTATAATTAACTTTCATGAACTGAAAACACACTGTGAATGCCGTGGTAGCGACCTGTCAATCACAAATAGCCACGCCCTAAAGCATTCCCTGCTTTGTGGTAAAAATTCTAAATGGGACCATAATTCACTAAATGAACATCATGCTGTATTGAAGAAGACTTGAAACTAGCGATTGAGACCATAAACTCATGTTTACAATGTTTACTAAGGTAATAAATCAAGTGAGAAGTAGGCTCATTTTCTCATAGACTTCTATACAATCTGACTTCTTTTTGCAACCAGAGGAGTCGCCCCCTGCTGGCTGTTAGAAAGAATACAGGTTTAAGGCACTTCAGCATTGGCTTCACTTTTCAGACCCGGAGGTTGCCGCTTGGCTTTTGACTATTTGTCTGAAAGATCAATATAATAGAATTCATCTACATCAGAATAAAATGACTCCTCAGCCATCGGCCAATCCTGAGCATTTCTCTGAGTCCTTGAGGCTGATAATGTTGAGTGAGTTCTTTGTGGGTCACATACATACATGAAGTAACAGCAAAGCAGGAGATGTATTTTGAAGGACACCAGATAGATGCTTGCAGCTATAGAGGAAGACACAATAAGCAGAGAGCAGATTTATTCTTTTACATAATCAGTATAATGTCATCTCACTGTCCGCAGCAATCAGCCCACCACTCCCATTTTCCCTCCTGCTAGTCCCTCCCTGTCTCTTCCTCTCTCTGTCAGCTATGTATGTTTAAAAGAAGAAGTCAATTATAGATCTGGGTTAATAGAATGGGTTCCCTGTGGGAGAGGTCGAGGGATGAGATCCTCTAATGAAACCTACATTTCATGCCCACAGCCCGCTATGGTATAGAACTCAGTGTGTGAATGTGTGTGTGCAGTGTGTTTGTGCTTGTGTGTGTGAGAGGCCGATATACCACAATATACAAGGAAATCACTGCTTAACAACTAAATTTGGAAGACATGATGGTCAACTCTATGATTAAGGATATTTTTATTTCCCTCTGGTCCTGATATTCATGACATTCCAAGATATATTTTCCAGATAGAAAAGTCAGGTCAATTTTATTTATACAGCCCAAAATCACAAATTTGCCTCAAGGGGCTCTACCGTACAATCTGTACAGCACACGTCATCCTCGACCCTCGATTCAGATGAAAAACTCATCCTCACAAAAAAACCTTTAATGGGGGGGGGGAAAAAACTCTTTTACAATACACTACATACACTAGGTGTCGTGTGTACAAAATAGAACAAAATAACAATCGTAAAATTAAAATATGGAAAATTAGGACTATATTATAGATTGTTGACATATATAAAGAATCCGGGAGGATGTTGAGCAATGCGACAGGATTAGTTGAGAGATGTTACAAACTAGAACTGAATGAATGGGTTTTTTTTTTTGGCTCAGGGTAGTAGATCTAATCTAGACATACAGTGGGATCATCGAACACCTCTTGTAGGTGAAGACTTCGGGCTTTGGAAGTGCTGCTAGGTGGATTTTTGTTGCCTTTGGATCAAGTCAGGCTAGCTGTTTAAGTCTTTATTAAGATACACAAACACTGAATGACAATCTGAAGGGAGAAATAATATATGAACTCATAACAACGCTTGTTCTCATTTGCAGACATTGATTTTCTTTGTGTTCAGTTTATTGCACATAGAACTGGAGCAGGATGGTATTGACTTCTCCCCCCCCCACAGAGTCTATGTCAGCATGTGAGAGGAAGGTTGCTCCCTGGACACACTATCACAGGGCCAACACACACAAACACACTCCCATCCACAGATACGGGCATTTTATAGTGTACAGTTCACCTGACCTGCCGAGGAAACCCATACAGACTGAAAGAGCCCTGTCAGGTTTCAGGTTCAAACACCTTCCTGTTGACACACTGGCAAATATATTTTACACCATACTTAATGCGTTATTCTTCATTTTTATGGATAAACCTGTATGCACGTTCATTTCAAAGCTGATCTCAGTTTACATGTGACACTGCAGGTCCTTTTTGCACACGTTAATGGGAATTTAGAGTTTTTTTTCTTTTTATTAGTATTTTGGAGGTCTGTGCCACTAATTAAGACATTTGATTCCAGTTCCTGTGATTTCAGAGAAAGCCGGAGAACATTTTGCATCTTTTTAAATATCGAAAAAATCGAATATGGCGAATATTATGTTTTGTGATACTGTAGCGATTATCAAAGACACTGTATTGATTTTTAATGAAGAGTTCATATGCAAAGATTAACTCCGTCAATAATGAATTTAATTTGCAAAGAGATGTGCCCTCTCAGTGTATGTGCACTCTCAAAGTCGTGCTATGACGTTGGATGTTACAGGAGGAACTGTGATAAATGCAGATCCCGCTGTTCAGATTGCATAAAAAAAGTCAGATTTTATTCATATGGTGGTGTGTTCTTGATACTATGACAGTTTTCCTAAAATTAGATTAAAAAAATTGCAATATATCGCCTTGCTTACAGTATCGCATTATAATATATTATATATTGAATCGTAACCCCTGTATCATGATACGTATCATATCGCCAGATTCTTGCCAAATCAAGGAGTATGTGTGTATTGTAGCATTTTTGAACTTCTGAGCTCTAAACTGCTATCTGTAAAATTGTTAAACCTTAATTTCCAATGCTGTTTCTCTTATCAAATTGCAGAACACATTAAGTGATTGTTTTTAATTAAACATGTGACTTGCAAAGTCAAAACAGTGGTGTCAAAATGATGAGTTCACCGTTGACAATAGTGAATCAATGAGGTATTTCCTCACTTGAAGCCTCTGGAAATCTTGCCCTAAAAGTCTTTTACTGCAAAGAAAAATGCCGTGTTTGCTGGGAACAAAGTTTTGATTGCAGTTGCACAGCAATTTTCAGGATCTGTTCATAAATGGAGGTGTATTAATGTCTCAAATGTATCTCTATACACACTTCGGGATAATGGCTGAGCTACAGCTGTGTCTCTTCGTGTCACTCAATTTATTTTTTCCCTTATGTAAAGATCCTATATGTACATCCTACAACTCTCTGCACGCTAAAACAACTGAAAATGTGATTCATCATAGGGCATAATTACAGAATAAAACTTGCATATTCAGATACGAGGGTATGTAACAGTATGTGTGACCAGATGGTTAAAAACCACAAGGTAACCTTTTAGAGAGGAGGGAGGGCTGGCAAAGCGATTAGCATATGGAGGAAGGGAAGGAGGAGAGGAGCTCCATTCAGGGTGTGAAGATGAAACCACCACCCTCAGCCCTCTTCTTCACTCTCTTACTCCCTCTGTTCTTATCACTCATTCATTCCTCGCCGCTCTTGCGATGCCATTAATCCTCTTTTTCCAAGAGTGATTGCTATGCATATCTTCCTCAATCAACAATAAATCCTTTAAATAGTCTCACACAGAAACACTTGCACAGGAAGAATTACAAGCCTTGGGGTATAAACACAATGGCACCGCATTTGTTTTATTGATCAGGACAGAAAAGGCAGCTATAGCAGCCTCTGTTATATTACATTGTGCTTTGTTCTCTATTGTGCAGCCTGTCAATGAATCAGAGTGGGTGGAAAGACTCTTAAGATGTCATTTAAAAGAAGTGCCTGTTTGCTCAAAGCGTTTTGGTGTCTTTTTTTGGGGGCTTTTTAACAAAGAAACACTTTGATCAACTTTACAGGGTGCAATATGAGGCTCGTTGTAGTTACATTTTTTGCATCTATTATTTAGTCTGCTGAAGTGCTATGAGCAAAGGTTTTATGTACATCACACAGTATGAAGTGAACTCAATAGACACTGGAACACTCATCGTTAGTTTTGAAATATTAATGCTGCATTCACATGGAATCAGGCAGACGGTAGACACAAACCGGATATCATTTTAATGGACGAAAGCAGGACGGTAAATATAGGTGAGGCCGGCAGAGAATACCGGCAAAGGTAACGGTAGACGGCATTGCCGTCCAAAGTTGAAATATTTAAACAGGAGAGACTTCAGAGACCAGGTCCAAAGCACACTGGAGCACACGGATTTAAGGCAATCAACTTTATTAGAAGACTAACGTTTCGATGCTAACTGCATACTATCATTGTGTCACTGTGCTATCTTGCTTATTGTTCCCTTTTTTCCAGCCTGTGCTGAATCAGTTCCCAACTAGGGGAGGTTATTTAAGAGGACATGAGTCTCAGATCGGTTTGAAGTCTTCTAATAAAGGTGATTGCCTTAAATCCGTGTGCTCCAGTGTGCTTTGGACCTGGTCTCTGAAGTCTCTCTGTTACAAGATTGCCCTATTCTGCACCGGACAGGCTTACTATTCCTTGTGAAACGGTTGAAGCACGTTTAACCTCCTTTCTTCACTTAAAATATTTTACCTTTTTGACATCCTCCGCTATGGAATTTACAACTGGATGTTACATAGCTCCCTTGCGTTGTTTAAGTTTGCAAGAAAATCTGCATTTTATATCTACATGCATTGCTAAAATAATTATACAAAATAGTAGACACAAAATATTTTTATTTAATATATTTTAATCTATCACCACATCACAACAGCCCTCGGTGATGTCTTCAAGTAGCTTGTTTTGGTTGTTTTGTTTTCTGGTTAACAGCCCAAAACCCAAAGATGTTCAGTTTACTATCACAGACAGACAAAATCCCCAGCAAATTATCATAATTGAGAAGTTGTAAATAGGGAACAATTTTAAGTTTCACTAGAAAAATAACTAAAAATTACAGCCGCAAGCGGCAGTTCAGGGTTGTAGCCTTTTTCGCTCAAGGTACTCTTGTGGGCATAGCTTGCAAGTTTCGAGACGATGGTCCAAAGGTCGTTGTCTTATTATCTTCAAAATGCAATAAGATATCAACAAGCTTTATGCAA
>CAKAKR010033353.1:0-14810 GCA_916700685.1 Adelosebastes latens
AATCAGCTGTGCTGCTCATCCCACAAATGCATGATCCTTACAAGTTGGACGTCATTGTGAAGGTAAATAAACAGGCTTTCCAACGATGTAAAATACAATGCCAATTAGCATTGTAACAGAGAAATAATCCACCAAACACAAGTTTCCGAACTTTTTTTCCCCAGTTTATATTATACTACACATACATTTTCTAAAGGAAGAGATATCATGTTGAATGAGTAATGTGATGCTTCTTCATGTCCACACCAGATACCTCCTCCTCCTTTTCCAAGGCCTCTTTGAAGACCAACAACAAGGCCTTAGCTCTTGGTTTGCAGGCCCAGAAGGAGAGGAGCAGGCAGCTGGAGATGGAGGTCATGTACCTCCAGAAACAAGTGGAGGCTCTGTGCTTCGAGCTGGCCGCCAAGAATTACAAGCAGAGGAAACTGGTTGGTTTGTTGTTTGCTTAAAATTATTTAGTAAAAGAAGTTCAAGGCCTGTTTCGAAGGAGGCAATAGTTTATTACCATACAAGTATTGATTTTATAAATGCACATAATGTCTCAGAAGTGTTCTGTTTGATTTGATTGATTACATTGACTGCAGTTCATCTTGTTTTTCTCTCCCAGCTCGTCATCTTAAAAACACTCCACAGCAACACTCTGCAGCACTTTGACATGGCGGCTGACCTGTTCCCCGACAGTGTAAGGATTCCTCTGAAGAAGTGATAACAATTGCTGTTTTGTATGTATGCATACAAACAACATCTGAAACAATCACAGGCATCTCAAGTCAAGTCAAAGCGTTTATTGTCATATGCACAGTTAAAAACAAGCTTTTCCTGTACAATGAAATTCTTCCGTTGCCTTCTTCTCTGAATGCCGTTACAAGGAAACGTACAGTATACAATCTCTTAAAAAGTTCTAATTCATCCAATGGGATGAAACTTTTAAAGTCTTTTCATTCATTTGGTGCAAAATACTGGACTGCATTCAGTATCCCATGTACATTATTTACCGATCAAGTCAGCGGGAGAGAACAGAAGTGATATACAGCTTTAGCAGGAGACATTTTTTTTTAACAAAAATGCTAAAGTGTAGTTATGTTCTTGCTGCTAGTGAGGACCAGCCTACTTTTTCATATAGCACACAGTGATGAGATCGATATTTATCTCCTGTAATGAAAGGCAGGGCACAATGGTAATCTGCGGCATGTTTTTAAAGTACGATTTCACGCTGGTTTTCCTGCCCTCAAGAGCTCTATTCTGATATAAGACACCAAATTTCATCTAAAGTTTCTGTGTCAATTGTTCCACATGGAGTTTAAAAGTCAGACTGCTATCTAACCAAATTCACACACGATATTAGTAGAAAATGCCTGGAAATGTTAAACTATACCAGACATAATCTGACTGTATTTATTACCTACAGGATCTTCCTAAACTATCTGAGGACAACAAGACCTCATCTGGTGACAACAACGAAGGAAATCTTGTGGGAAGGTGAGCAAAGACTGTATTCAGATGGATGCTGAAACTTTTTTGTTTTTGGGTTAATGCAGCTGTGAATGACTTCTGCTGTTTCTTTCTCTCTGTCTTTTCTCTAAACTCCCATTATTAGTCTTACAGATCAGTTACCTCCTCGGCCAGAAATTGCAGGGTGTTTGCGGATTCCCCTCCAAAAAGTACCAGCGGACTTGCCTGAAAAAAACATCTGTGCGAATGTCTTCCATATCCAGAACGGACCCAGAAAGTCCACTAATATTTTCACTGGTAGGGAACGTAAGAATTTTTGCATAATTTGCCATCCTGAGAGGTAGAATTCCCTGGAAATAAGTAATTTGTTTATTTTTTTTTTTCACAAATTACACAGATGCCGAGAAAAGGCCTTCAAGCCAGTTTATACAAGCTCTCCAGACAGGAACGTCCCGTCAGTCCAGCAGCCTAAGGGATGACGTAGAGCGGCTGTCAATGATGACCTCTCAATCTGGGTTTGATATGAAGTCAGTCCCCTGTCTTCAGACCCCCTCAGTTATAAGAACGTGTGAAAAACCCGAGCCACCTCTTTCTGATGATGTTCCCCTTCCAAGTAGCTCAGTCACGGGACCAGAACATGGTAACCAACAAGAGAAGACTGTGCTTCTGAATACAACAATGGAGATGACGCTAAGTCATTCTTCTGAGATAGTCACTGTTCAAACCAAAGCCAAAAAAACTGGCAAGCCGAAAAGCAAGAAGAATAAGGAACACGCCGGTGGGTCAAGTGTGGCTGAAAGGCCACAAGTGAAGAACTCTGCAGATTCAGAGGTTCAGAGTGCTGCCACCGACACTGTGTTACAGACAGATGGCCATGCACTAGATGGTATTAGAGACCCAGAGGTTAATGAGCTTCAGTCAGATAAAACACAGTGTCGGAGTGTCGCTACCTCTCACATTCCCAAATTGAGTAAGTCTGGCAACCATCAGAAAATGGCAAAGGACAAATTAAAATCCCAGGACCAAACCAAGTCAAAAACAGGATCCCATGACATTGCCATACCCGACCTGGACGATTATTTCATGGATCCTGTAATTCAATTCTCAAAAGCCAGCAAAGGTGTAAAATTATCACCAGAGAATGATCCGGCAGAAGAGTTCAGGTCCAAAGTCACATGCAGGAGGACTAAAAGCAGGAGCTCCAGGAAAACGTTTGTCACTTTGCCTCCGCTATCGCGTGAAAGTGAGAGCAGTCAATCCAAATTGGAACAATTCCACAGTGAAGTGCAAGTTGAAGCATACAAAGACCAAGAACCACCCGAAGAGTTCCTGTTTTGTGCAGATGAGGTCACACATCCAGAGTCTGAACATGTGGGCTATAAACCACAGCGCAAACTGATGACAAATTCGGAGGGAAGTCCAAAATCAAGATGCAGAGGGACATTTGTTGTCTTAGTGGACCGGGATAGCGCCTCATCGAACAGAGCGTCACCTGAAGTTGGTGCAGCAGAGCCTTCTACAGGATCCTCCAACGGTGAGGCGGAAGAACCGTCAACAGTCGTGGATGCAGGTGTCGTTCTGAAACATTCAGACTTGAACCCACCCAGGCGCAGTGATGGAGCCGTCGTCGAGGAAACACCGAGGTCCTATAAGCGTCCTTGGCTGACGACTCTGGATTCAGGAGGCAACGATCCCCATGAAGCGCCGCCGCTGGATCAAGACAGCACATCAGGAACCGAGTCTCAGAAACTTAAAAAAGCCAAGAGAGAGGAAACGAGTCGATCCAGTAAGAAGAAAGCCGCGCGGAAGGAGGAGCGTGTTGATCATTTAAATGACGGGAAAAAGAAGAAAAAAAGTAGCCGTAGCCACAAAACATTTAGTCCCGAAGATGAAGCGAGTTGTCTTGAGGGTCGCGGTGATGCCTCACCTCTCTGTGGCGTTGATGGTCCTGAAAGAAACAAAGAATTAAATTTACAAGTGTTTGACTTGCATTCTGACATCAGTGAAAAGGATGACACCTTTGAACATTTATATGATTCAAAACCCAGCGGGCCAAAGTCCTGGATGGATCAGAATCCGAAACAGTACAGAAGGACGTCCAAGCTGCAGACGCCCACAGAAACCAGAAATCCAAGGGGAACATTTGTCGTCTACAGGCGGAAAACTCAAGACAATGTTCCACTAAACAACACAAGGACGTCTTATGTGTCACACAGTCACACAGTGGACGCCAGGGATGAGGCGGTTCATCAGAGTCTGGGAGGCATGCTGACGGATGAGATGCCACCGTGGCTGGACGTAGATGTCAGCATTGCGGACACCGAGGTGGGCTCTTTACTCGCTAGTCCCAGGAGGGAGACATCAGGCAGGGCGCCAGTGATTGAGGAGTCGTCTGCTGCGCTCACAACAACTGAAGCCTCTCCAGGTGCGGTATCCATTGTCTTTTTTTAATTAAATGTCTACCTTGATACACATTCAAACTGCAGCGAAGATGGTACGTCTTCTAGTAGGGACGATTCACCTATCTCCCGATTTGATACTACCACGATACTTGGGTGCCGATTCGATATGTATTGCAAAGTTTTAAGTATAGTGATTCGATATTGCAATTTTTTTTTTTTTAACACTAGACCATGGGAAAAAGTTGAATCATACACTTCTAGAGACTTTTACTTTAGAAAATATCTAAATTAATACAGTAAGAAAGTTTGATTTTCAGCATGTATGTAGTCAGAGATGTCCTGAGATACCTTTTTTGATACCTTATATTAAAAAAAAATGAACATGATTTTATACAAAACCCTTTTTTTCATTAGACAGAAGCTTCAAGTTTCAAATGTTAAATGTTGTGGAAACACAAGGAGACAAGAACTTTGTGAAAATAAGTTTTCTTATCATGAAATGAAGAACAGCTGGTTTTATTTCTGGTTTTTGTGTTGTAGTTAATATGAAACACGCAAGTACTTTATCTGTTTGTTCCTTTGTTGGGGCTAAATTTGTTAAAGAAGTCTTAAAAGGTAACTTATTCCAGATTTATTGTGTTGTAGCAGGAAGAGTCTTAACATCACTGACCAACATCGTTACAACCCCAGACGGTGAAAACGGGGGGAGAACCAGGAGACGAAAAGGTGTCATCAGTTATAAGGAGCCGACCCTCAACAGGTGAGCACCTCTTGTCTATGATCTGTATTTATTATACCAGAAAACAGCAGCGAGTAATTAATTGTATTTATTTTGTTTTCTCTTTTTTTTTGCAACAGCAAAATGAGACGCGGAGATAAATTCACCGACAGCGAGTTTCTGAGTTCTCCGGTGTTTAAGGACAAGAAGAAGAAAAAGCAGAAACCGAAAAAGAGCATTCCAAAGCTGGAAAGCGCCTTTTTGGTGGACTGATTATTATTACCTTTTTTTTTAACTGGTTTTATTTTAAGTTGATGGTTTTCTTAATAAGCTTAATAAAGATCTTTTAAGTCAAATTTCAAACATGTTTGCTGGTAACTAGAGATGTCAATCAATTAAACTGTTTAATCACAATTAATCGCAAATGGGGCGGTTTGCAGCCAAGTGTGAAGCTGTCGGGATGAAAGTCAGTCCTCAAAGTCTGATGTTACGTGTCCACAGCCTCCGTCCTTTCCACGCTTCCCATTCATTGTCTATGTAAGCAGCGGTGCAATGCATTCTGGTAGCGCGGCGGCTCGATTCGGGAGACGGGGCGTCACGTTTGCCGCTCCTCATAAATCACAGGGCGTCCGGAGCTGCCTCTGGAAACCCCAGAAAAACTTTTAAAATGAACCGTTGTCGATCTAAATGAAGACAGATTCAGTAACTGCATGGCTTATTTCTAACATAAAATATTATTTAACACATTTCGGTGAACAATTTTCGTGATATAAGAGAAGAAAGTTTCCAAACGAGCTGCCATATTGGTTCGGGCATCTGATCAGGGTGCAGCCTGGATGCTTCCCTTTAGAGGTTTCTGGGCAGGATAAGCAGAAGTAAATGGATGTATGGATAATCGCACATTTTTCATCTGTTCAAAATGTCCCTTAAAGGGAGATTTGTCAAGTATTTAACAATCTTATCAACATGGGAGTGGGCAAATATGCTTGCTTTATGCAAATGTATGTATATGTTTATTATTGGAAATCAATTAACAACACAAAACAATGACAGATATTGTCCAGAAACCCTCACAGGTACTGCATTTAGCATAAAAAATATGCTGAATCATAACATGGTAAACTGCAGCCCAACAGGCAACAACAGCTGTCAGTGTGTCAGTGTGCTGACTTGACTATGACTTGAACTGCATGATTATCATAAAGTGGGCATGTCTGTAAAGGGGAGACTTGTAGATACCCATTGAACCCATTTTCATTCAGACATCTTGATGTCAGAGGTCAAGCCAGTTTTGGAGAAGTTTGAAGCGCTATTAATTCTTCTCTCTAGCTTTAAAACTGAGCCCGCTACAAGCTAAAAATCGCAAGTTGCGTTAAAGAAATTAGTGGTGTTAAAACAAATTGCTGTTAACTCTGACGGCCCTACTGGCAACCATAATATGTTGTATTGTAGACTGGACAGTGTGGTGATGGTTTTAGAGATTGACGAGGTGGGGGGTTGGTGGTCATAAATTATTCAATCCAGGTTGTTCACCTGAGAAGTCTGTTCCACGTCGCTGTCAAAGGATTGTGTTCCACCAGAAAGGTTACCGCCATATTCAGAGCAGCCAACCATGTGTAAGAATGTGTATCATCATGTAAACTGAAGGTCTGTCGGCTTGTTTATGGTGTGGTGAGTACAGATTCTTACTTTAAATGTGCCACTGATTGTTCTTTTTTGTCTGCACATTAAAAGTGTTTTATGTACTACTACTACTACTGTTTTTTTTAAGGTGCACCAGACTTATTGGACTGTTGTTTAGTTGCATTTGTTGGTAGTGTCGTGTTCATATTCTGACTACGCAGCAGTAAATGAACCCTTTATTTTTAGTTTAACAATGATATACTTTAGGACGAGTAGGACTTGTTTTCACTGGAAGAAGTAAGACAATATTTAGATGTGTTATTTTTGCAGGAGTCCTACATGATTTCATTCAGAAAATGGAGGCGAGGCAACTGAAAAGAGATGTTCAGGCACTTATGTGAGTGGATATTATTAAAAGCCCAGAGATTGTTGAAAAGCAGCACATTTTAAAATGCCAACTGACTCATTTATGTTTTCTAATCTGAACACAGTGGTGATTACATTGGGCAGAAACTCAGAGAAAACTCTTTTGATCCAAAGGGGAAGGGGAGCTCCACAATGCTGGATGACCTGGTAAAAATATCTGACTCCATGTTATAACTGCTAACATCTGTTGATAGAAGGCAGAGCTGTACTGTACATACAAAGCATTTAAAAAAATAAATCAACTAATCATTGTACTTCAGTGTGGCGTTGCTCTGTATCGTCTTTGTGTGCATGTTACAGGCTCACTACGACCTGGCCATTAGTGTCGCCCTTTGGTGGTTGGACAAAGAAGAGGGACGGGACGTGCTTGACCGAGACATCATGTAAGCTGCTTGTGTTTTTAGAACAGTTTTTTTTTTTAAAACAGTGTGTAAGATCCACATTAAATGTTGATTTACGTTCAAATGAGGAGATGTACATAAAATATTCTGATTTATAAAACTGCGCAATTTCGTTTTATGAATCACAAATCAACTTGGAATTGTCCGCACGTGGATCAGCCTCATATCCCCCCCTTGACATGCCCACATTCAACCATAAATGGTCAACGAAAACCACCTCACTGCTGATCAGTGATTCTTTATGATGACTCACGGTAACTACCATGAGGAAGACCAAGAAAATTAGTTTTTCTGAGACAGAAATCGCGGTTCTTGTGAGTGAGGTGGTCGAGACCATCCGTAATATCCCCCCACCCTGGGATACCATTTAAAAAATGGAAGTCCGATAGATGAACAAAGCTTATTTATTTATATATTTATTTTTAAGTTGTTTTTATGGCGAACGGGGAGACTCGTGGGTACCCATAGAACCCATTTTTATTCACATATCTTGAGGTCAGAGGTCAAGGGACCCCTTTGAAAATGGCCATGACAGTTTTTCCTCGCCAAAATGTAGCGTAACTTTGGAGCATTATTTAGTTTCATATGATGATTGGACCTTCACTCTAGCTGAACCTGCTACAGCCTCAGAAAGACAGTGAAGTTGGTCAGGATCGCCCACGACAGAGGTTTATACTGCTATAATTAAACACACAGAGAGAGAGAGAGGGATCATGGCCGGCCTGTGGCAGACGTGGACAAGGTGACGAGGGTCCCTCCATCTCCTGGGGGCCTTTACTCTGGGTAGAATTACTGGTTGGGTTGTTGTAAATGAAACTTTCCTCTCTACCACAGTGGAGCAGCAAGCAGCTCAGGAAGCGCCCAGTATCCTAATCGCTTAGAACGGGAGGCCATGATTCTGTCGTCCTTTGCTGGGATAATTATGGTAAGTGTCTTTTATACATGAATGCAGGTACAATACATTCAAATAAGAAAAGGCACAATAAGTATAGTATAGTATCTATATATGGGTATCTGTTTTACTCATCCATGTGTTTAGTTCTTTTCTTTTATTTATGTTTTAATTGGGGATGCACATTTTATGATGTTAATACTGTATGTGTCTTAAATTTCAGGAAATTACCTAACAGTGTCTGATGAAATAAACACAAGGCAATAGAGGAAGAGGAAAGTGACCTCCATGTCCTCAATAATAATCACGATCCTAACTGATTTGAATTCAAACATGCACATGAGAAATCTTGGTCCAATTAAAGAGTCTTTTCTCTCCCGCTTCACTTAAAATCTCCTGCTAGTGTGAAGTATTGTTTCTTGATTTGCTAGTTGCTAACCTCTGCAGCATTTTCCTGCTTCAGAGCAGCCTGCCGGTGGAGGAGATCTTGGCTCTGTACAGATGTAAACCAGCTGCTTCGTACCCCAACCAGCAATCCAAGGTGCACCTTGGCTAATATTTCACTCTCAGGTTTAGAGGAAACAGACACAGTATGCATCTAATTATTTTGTAAACATTTGTATTGGATAAGTTTAATATAGAAATCTTAAAATGTTTTAACCCTAGGGCACACTGGTGTATCCCTTCACTCTCTCCTACCATCCGTTTGCAATGCTCGGCTCTTACAAGGCTGTGTATCACTCCAAGAAGCACAGTGAGTAAATCTCCACTTCAGTATCTCTTACATCCACCAAACTTTTCCAGTTTCATTCCTATCTATATTCTGAAGGTTTTTTACAGAGGGGTTTGTTCATATATCGTTCATAGCCTCATTTATACAACATTTTATTCAAAAAAACATGGCAAAAATTGTATTTTTTTTATGGCTGTTGACAGTATTTTCTGATTTATGGAGTGATAAAAAGATATATCCTAAATTTCCTCTTTAAAAACCTTTGACTCTAATATGTCAACAAAATGAAACAAGAATTTTGAACCTGGCTTTATCCGGTTTTCACATTTCTGTCCTGGAAATGTATGCAAATTAGCACATATTTAAAAAGATAATGACTCATTTGCATATTTAAACATTAAGTTTCAGAAAAATTGCAATACCAGAAATAATAGTCTTAATGTCAGTAAACAACTGGGGAAGTTTCATGGAGATATCTATTAGTTTAATTTTTCACTCTATTCACCTGTATTGTCTCCCCTTAAAAATCTCTCATAGGTCAAAAGTTGAAAAGATGGCTGTCTGAGAGGATGAAGGCGAGTGCTCCGCCTGGACGAGTGTCGGTGCACTCTTCATCATCGTCCTCCTCGTCTCACTCCTTCCTCAGTGTGAGTAATCAGTATCTGTCTGTTATTATTTTAACTCAGAATATTTCAGATTGAAACCTGAAACAGAACCAGACTAAATCTTGTTTTCAGGCTATTGTAATAAAAGCCACAGATTTAAAAAGGAGAGGACGTTTTCAGAGTATTTGTTCAAATCATGCATGAAAGAGCTCCACTGCCGCCCTGTGGATCTAAACAGACATTGTGTTTATCTAACACCACCTCTCCTCTCCTCTCTCTCTCAGGACAACAGTGATCGCCACGAGGAAAAAGCTGAGCACTACGAAGGTTCACTGGAGTCTCTGCACGACTGAAGTCACCCTCCAGCTGTTTGGTTTCATCCTCATGACGGACTTTATATCTACTTTATTGAGGAAAAAAGTGTTTGAGTACAAGAGTTTATCACTTCTGCTGTCTTTACTTTAAGTGTTCACTTTATACTGTCACACTGAAACTGAAAATCTTTAAAGATTAATAGAAATTTTCAGCATTTGAAGGACAAATTTTCATTAAAAGACATGATAATGACATTAAAATGATGATGGTTGTGGTTGATAACCTCTTGTACAGTGTCAGATAATATATGCTAATATATGTCCTGCTTAGAGTAAGAGAGAGTTAAAGAGGTAATATGGAGTACGGTCGACATATCTGACCTAAAACTTGATAAATGCTGTTTAATAATTAAATTGTATTTTACGAAAATAACACTCCATGCCTCAAATTACAAAATGTTATGCCAATAACATGTGACTTAATTAATAAATAACTACCTATATGTACTTTACATGAGTATTTCTATTTTCTGCTACTTTATACTGCGACTCCACTACAATTCAGAGAGAAATATTGAAACTTTTCTTTACTAGCTTTCTGTCCATTTGTGATGTCACAACTACACAATATATAGACCATTTCACTTAAACTTAAAGGTCCCATATCGTGCTCATTTTCAGGTTCATACTTGTATTTTGTGTTTCTACTAGAACATGTTTACATGCTGTAATGTTAAAAAAACAACTTTATTTTCCTCATACTGACTGCCTGAATATGTCTGTATTCACCCTCTGTCTGAAACGCTCCGTTTTACTGCATTTCAACGGAATTGCGTTGCTAGGCAACAGCTTGGGTCCATGTGTACTTCCTGTCAGCTGATGTTATTTACATACACTGCAACAGGAAATAAACTGGGACACATTTAGAATGTTTATGTTTAAAACCGTGTAATGGTCTAAATATTGTATATTTGTGACATCACAAACGGCTTGTTTCAAACGCACAATTTCTGCACACGGGCTGTGTGTATTTCTCCGTATATTGAGCGTTTTGATAGTTTAACAGTATTTATATAGCACTTAAACCTGCTTTATAATATAAAAGACATGAAAATCTCACTTTTAAATATTGTAAACGTGTCCCAGTTTATTTCCTATCGCAGTATATGCGAATGACATCAGCTGACAGGAAGTAGATATGGACCCAAGCCGTTGCTTAGCAACGCAATTCTAAAACTGAGTGTTTCAGACAGAGGGTAAATACAGGCATATTTAGGCAGACAGTATGAGGAAAATAAAGTTGTTTTTTTTAACATTACAGCACATTCTAGTAGAAACATAAAATACAAGTACCTGATAATGAGCATGATGTGGGACCTTTAAGAGTTTTCAGCTACCACAGTTTCGAATTTCAACAAACGGTTAAAGGCCGTGTTGTTTTTGTGATGACCTCTGACATTCTGCGTGGAAAGATTAATCCACTTGATGACGGATTAGCGGATAAAACGTCTCTCTGATGTGCATATCAATAAAAGAGGGCACAGTGGGTCAGTAAATTTGCCTGGTAGGACGTTTTGCATTGATGATTCAGGGATTTTTGCTCTATGCCCAGGACCCAGACCGTTGGCAGCGGTGCCAGCACGTTTAATCCCCGCTCATTGAACGAACAGCTCAAGTGGGATCTGCTAACCCTTTGATTGAGGTTTATATAGCGGGGCTCTGGTGCTGCTTTGTGAGACCACTATTTCCCCGTAGGTGACTGGCTCCAGCACTCTTTGCAAGGATGAGTAGTAAGGTATGTTTTCCGTCTATAATATAATTCATGTAATTCATTGCAAATGTTGGTAAAACTGGACATACTGAAGATTAATGCAAACTCTAAAAATAATATTTACATCATGATTAGGCTGTGGGTGTTAAATTAACTGTGGTTAAAATGTAAGAGGAAGGCTTGGTATTGACTCACCCGCATTTTTACACGGTCGTTAATTTCTTTTACTGGCTTTATGTTGAAGAAAATCAGCATGCAAGAAAAAAAACAAGACAAAAAAATGTAAGTTAAAGGGGACGTATCAATAAAAACTCACTTTTCAGTGCTTCAGTGCTGTGAAATAAGACGAACCAGTCAGTTTTTTGAGGGCTGCCTAGACGAGAAAGCATGGCTCCCCTTCCTGTGTCACATGCAGGCTCATTAGTATATATATATCGCCCACAGCTTGAGAACTACCTTTGCACAGGTGCACCATATTTTTCTCACCAGCCAATCAGAGCAGACTGGGCTTTTTCAGGAGGGGGGTCTTAAAGAGGCAGGCGCTAAAACAGGGCGTTTCAGACAGAGAGTGAATACAGGTATATTCAGACAGACAGTATGAGAAAAATAATGTGTTTTTTGAACATTAACCTGTTAAGCCCTAGCCCTATCCCTCAGAAAAAAATGCCTAAAATAACTACCCAAAATTAATCAGGACTAGTTCCTGTCAATGTGAGCAGAGTGTGACTGTAAAATGTGAAGTTTGACGGCTTCATTTCACCTGATGTGTCTGTGATTCGAGGTAAGTTTAAGGTCTGTTGGAAAGCTCGCAATTTCTAGTTTCCAACGATACCAAGCATGATATTGTAGAATTATGATCACAACTTGTCCTTATATTTACAAAATTTATTTCTCTAAGACTTTATTGTTAAAATACTTCGTACTAACACATAGTTTCTGACAACATACAGTTGGTTTGCAGATTCTGAAAGCTGGAGACCTCGGCTTTTCAAAACACTATGGCATGGCATATGTTCTATAAATAGATCATCTTCCATCGCAACTTTTTTATAACTACACAACGTTTTGAACCAGTCCGTCGGGCTAAAGAGAATGTTCTAGTAGAAACCCAAAATACATACAAAAGTATGAACCTGGAAATGAGCATGATATGTCCCTTTTAAAATAGTTTCTTGTTCATACAGCAGGGACACCATTAATACTGCAACAACTATATATTTAGAATAAAATGACCATAAGCCTTGCTGGTTGTGCAAAGTTTATAATGTAAATATAAGATGTAATTTATCAGTATTTGCTGATGGTTATTGTGACTGAGTTCTGATCCTGCATTCTCTCCTGGACTCAGATCACATTTTATGAGGACAGAAACTTCCAGGGTCGCTCCCATGAGTGCGACACCGACTGCCCTGACATGCACCCCCACTTCAGCCGCTGCAACTCCATCAAGGTGGAGAGCGGCTGCTGGGTGCTGTACGAGAAGCCCAACTACACCGGCTACCAGTACGTCCTGACCAGAGGAGAGTACCCAGACTACCAGCGCTGGATGGGCTACAATGACACCATCCGCTCCTGCCGTACTTTCTCTTATGTGAGTAAATATTTTCAGTCATATGTATTGTTTTTGTGAAGTGTGTGGACCTGACAGACAATGAAGAAGGAGAATGAATGTTGGTGCAAACCCTGTTTTGTATGCGCTCTCCAGACAGTAACTATGTCAACGTTAAAGGTGCAGTGTGTAGGATTTGGCGCCATCTAGTGGTGAGGTTGCAGATTGCAACCAACGGAAACTATAGAACTATGGAGGCCTACGGGAAAATGTGAAAACGCAAATGGCCCTACTTAGAACCAGTGTTTGGTTTGTCCGTTCTGGGCTACTGTAGAAACATGGCGACCGGCTCCGTGAAGACGACCAGGTGATTATACACTTTCTGCTAACCGCAAACAATAGCTTCTGCGGTTAGCAGAAAGCTAAATTATTAGCAACATTTTCTCTCCATCTCTGAAACGCTTCGCCGATATTGTAGCTCACTAGAACCTCGAATCATAGTTTGTCATGTCAAATGTATGTGATATCTGGATTCTGGCACCCAACCACACAGCAAGATGACATTTTAAATGTGTAACTTTAGCCCACTGCTAGTGTTAGCCTTCAGTCTTTCCTTTGTTTTGCCTCCAGCTAACAGGGTGTATAATATTTTGTTCTTCGCTCATCCTCCCACCAAGCAAACTTCCACAAGCTACTAAACTGATTTCTAAGTGATTTAGCTACATAAAGAGCATCCTGGTGAGAGAAACACCTCAGACACACATGGATGGCTCCTTGCACTGACGCACTATTTTACTTCCCTGTGTTCCTCCAGACCAGCGAGGGCCCCTACCGCATGCGCATCTACGAGCGTCCCAACTTCCAGGGTCAGATGATGGAGTTCAGCGAGGACTGCGAGTCGGTGCAGGATCATTTCCGCAGCCGTGACATCTACTCCTGCAACGTCATGGAGGGCTACTGGACCATGTACGAGCACCCCAACTACCGCGGCCGGCAGTACTTCATGAGGCCCGGAGAGTACCGCAAGTTCAGCGACTGGGGGTCCACCTGCGCCACCACCGGGTCCTTCCGCAGAATCACAGATTTTTAGTCAGGAATCTCACTTGATGCTATTGATTTTATTGACATTTGAATTTCACCAAAAACACCAGTTTCCTCCTCTAACAGACATCTATTTGTGGTAATGTTAATAAAATATGTGGCACAATAAGGAGTGGGATGTTTCATTCAAAGAGCATTTCAATATGATATTGTTTTAAATAACTAAATAAAGGAATCTATTGTAAATTATTTTCTCTGTGCTTGTGAATACACGTTTTGATATTGACTGATTTAACTAATAAACTCATAAAATAAGCCATTTTGGGGCAAGGAGGGGAGGTGGATGGATCCAACAAATCCGCTGTTCATGTCCCGTGCGTCACGTTACAATCAGCTGTTCGTTCATATCCCGTGTTCACAACGTCATTTTCACTGTACAAATGTAGCAGCCCAACCATGTATTTCTTTTCTAAACCTAACTATAGTGGTTTTGTTGCCTAATCCTAAAATGACGCCAAGGGGCGTGACAAAATGTCGGTATGTGACGAGTTCGTAAGAGAACGTGTTGTTATTGGTTTTATTTATTTTATTAAAAGAAGCATTTCTTATTTAAAGCACCAATAGAGATAATGGGGCTACAATTCACACCATCATCTGTTAATAGCTACAGTACTGAACATATTTAGAAAACACTGTTGGTTATTTATTAGTATATCTATCTCCCCGTGTTTGCAACATAAGTTCTTATACACTGCCTATGAATACACTGAATCCATCCCATGTAAAACAAACAGAAGATGGGTAAAAGAGCTCAGCATTGACTGTTCCAGCGCCTCCATGTTGTGGCTCTTCTAGAAGCTGCACAGTGTCTGTTAACCCCAAC
>CAKAKR010033354.1:0-21744 GCA_916700685.1 Adelosebastes latens
TTACTTCTACTTTTTTTTCTATGGGTGTAGTGTCTGCAGCACAGTCACACTTGGCTGGGCAGGCTGACAGTGAGCTGAGTATGGATGCGGCTCAATTGGCAGTGTGTCACACACACACACACACACAAAGACTTGTGTGCTAGATTCTATGCCAGGCTTTAGGCGGAGTGCACCCGCAGAACAAGAACATCTCCTTTTAACCTAGATTCATTTGGAAAGCACGTCTTGTCATGTGCACATCATGTGTGTTTTTCTCAAGGGCATAGAATTCAAACCATCTTCCCTGGGTCTATTTCTGTGTCCTAAGTTGGGTGTTTGCGTGTGCAGCACATGTCCTCAGAGCCCTTGAGCTCACGTGAGCTCCAAAAGTCTTTTTATACCTGCTCAGGAGCTCCTCTGGAAACATTATCTCATCCCAGTCTCACTTAGCTTTTAGTATAAGTAGGCTACCTGGCTCCCGTTCTAGCTGTCACCCGAGTGCCTCGTCATTCAGAGTGTCATTCAGCGCAATAGACTGACTGGCCTAGCTGTCAGAAACCCAAGTGACCTGGTGTTATTGGGACGGCTAGAATTTCCTCCATCCCTCTAGTCAACTCTCACACAGTGATGCTGACAATGTAATATAGACCAGCAGGCTTTGCTTTTAGCACGCATACACACACACACGCACCTCCCCCCACAAAAAAAACTCATCATTACTCATTTTGTTAGTCTTAGTTAGTTACACAATGTTTGGAGTCATTCATTTGGACAAAATAATACATTTTGTTTGAACAATTATTAGGGGTGAGAGAGCGAACAAATTTCCTCCTCATAGTTTCCTTAATGGGCCAGAATATAGCCATGCGATGGCCTAAGGCACGATCACACGTGAAATTAACATTCGCCTCTTGTTCACTTCCATTCTACGTGAGCAAAGAGGTGAAAACATTTGCTTACGGTGGCGAGAAGAATTCGCGCAAAGTTCTTTGGTGAACTTTTAGGAGAACATGGTCTCGGCAGGCGATTGTCCCTTGCCTGCATTTGCTAGGGCTGGGTATCAGTACTCAATACCTTTAAGGCAGTTGTTCCCAACCTGGGGTCCAGGCCCCCCTTAGGGGGGCACCAAAGATCACAGGGGGTGTGCCAGGCTCTGTCTGCTCTGAGGTTGTCAAAATGATGTAATAATAAAGACAGATGTAATCATTTCCATGTTTTTATCTAACGAAATATTCAGTTTCAATCCATATTTGTTGACGTTTATCCTTTCAAAAACAACATGTGCTTGCTCTCCCTCTCTCCACACACACCTGTATTAACGGGGCGCTCCAGCAGCCGTCTAACAACATCAAAAATTACATTTATTTAACCAAAATAACAAAAAGATATTTCGGCTCTAATACTACTATTGTAAACTAATGAAGTTGTTACAAAAAAAGATCATATGTATCTGCTTGTATCACTTTATGTTGAGGAAACTGAAGAGTTATATTCATTAAAGAACTAAATGAAAAAGACATCATTTAATACACTGAATCTTTTGTAATTTTTTTTTTTAAGGATGATAAAGATGACGGCTTTTCTTAGATACAAGTAGGAGGGACTTCAAGGAAAATCGATTGATACCTTAAAGCAGTGGTTACCAACCGAAAAACAACCAGAGCCAAGGTGCTGTTTTACAAATGCCATTTTTTTAATGAGTGTAACTATTAGGCTGTCTCCTATGAAATACACTGATCACAAGATGATACATCCAGGATGCATGGGGCTTACCACCTCGTCTGACTAATATCCTGAGGGAAACCATGACTCAGCTGTATTCACAAGCCTGTATGCTCTCCTTTAATTGACAGCAACTGGTTCATGCACTTTCTCCAGTGGCTGTTGAATGTCAATTTCGAAAGTGTTGGAAATTGCCAGCTTAAAGGAGACGTGTCTTGAAAAACTCCCCTTTTCAGTGCTTGTGTTCATCCATCTGGGTATCTGGAGTTCCTACCAACCCACAAACTGTGAAATAAGACGCCTCAGTCAGTCTTTTGTGGGCTGCCATTCAGATTTAGCTCCCTTTCTTATGTCACATGCAGGCTCATTCGAATATACTGTACCGCACACAGCTTGAGAACTACCTTTGTAAAGGTGCACCATATTTTTCTCGGAAGCCAATCAGAGCAGACTGGGCTTTTTCAGGAGGGGGGTCTTAAAGAGACAGGAGCTAAAACGGAGCATTTCAGACATAGGGTGAATACAGGTATATTCAGACAGACAGGATGAGAAAAATAATGTGTTTTTTTAACATTAAAGCATGTAAACATGTTCTAGTAGAAACCCAAAATACATGAATGAACCTGAAAATGAGCATGATGTGTCCCCTTTAAGAAGAAATAGATGGGTGGCTGAACCAAAGACTGCAATGAAACTGTAATAGAGTAATAATATTGTAAGGATTTGGTTCATAAGTTTTTCTTATATATGTGTATGGGACTTTGGGATGAAGTTGTTGTTGTTGTTGACGTTGTTTTAATCTTTTTCCTCTCTACCCTGCTCTGTGTTCTGCAGAAGACAGATTGGGAGGTGGCCATCAAGAGCATTAATAAGAAGAACCTGTCCAAGTCCCAGATCCTTCTTGGCAAGGAAATCAAAATCCTCAAGGTGGGCATGACACTTAATCGCCTCTCACTTATCTCCTCAATACATTTAAAGAATGAAATGACATTGACCATGTGTGAGTCTGCACCCACCAGGAAGGAGCCTCGATGTCCCTGATGGAAATATCAGTGAAAGTGATGCCATTAGCTGCTATAGTCTAGTTAATGTTCCTGCTAATGCATCTTGTTTTCTGTTCTGTTTTTACTCAGGAGCTGCAGCATGAAAACATTGTGGCACTTTACGATGTCCAGGTAAGTTGGTTGTTTTTTTTTGCATCAAATTGTTATAAGCTTAATGGGGAATTATGTTTTCAATAGTATTTCAGTATTTATCTCCATTGAGTGGTTCTTTTAGTGGCAGGTATGTCTGCAACCTTGTCTGTTCCAGTACTTATGGAGCCAGTGTTAGAAAAACTTGAATCTAGTCAAATGGATCTACATCCACAAATCAAGAGGATCAATGTTGCTATTGGCTTGTCCTTCAGTTTAATGCCGAGTAAGGCTACTCTCTCTCTTTCTCCACTCAGCTTGCTGATTCAGGGTCAGTCCAATTGCCCGGGTTGTGCTGTAGTGTATAGCCTGTCTGAGCACAGCTTCTACTACAAACCTGACAGTGCAGGCTTTGAGCCAGAATGGGCCATAGCGACAGCTGACCCCTTCATGCATCAACTGTCCTACCAATATAACCTGCCCAGTTGCACCCCATAAAGTCAAGGTCTCTCGAAACTGTCTTTCCATTGCTCTTATGCACATTGGGACTGCAGAGAGCTGGATGTGAAACTGCAATTCCATCCACTTCTAAGATTAGCTTTTATGAGACTACATCACCCAAACAAACCCAAATGCATCTGGCCAAACTGCAAAGCCTGTGGAAAGTGTGTCTCAGTATGACTCAGTGGGAAAGAGTGCCTTGTGCTGAATGTGAAAGCTCATACTGTCAGTGCACTGTCACATATGCAGTCCACTGGTTGATACCTGTCTGAGGGGCCCATGAACGCATGTTAGATGAACACAAACAGCCAAGATCCACTTTGTCCTCCAGCTGGGAGCAGAGTCCCATATCACATATTCCTGACACAGCCAGTTTCAGATCCCGATGGATTAAAAAAAAAAAAGTGTTTTGAAAATAAATACTTTGCCGGAGGAGGCAGAATATTAGACTGTGTATTTTTCAAAGCTTACTGTTTCTAGCATAATCACCGGTCCTGTAGTTTATACTGTTGTGGTGCTTTAGTGATGTAATTTGTTGTTGGGTTGCACGTTCCTGACTCATGGTGGGTGTTGGAGGCTCCGACTGCTTTTATGCAGTGGTTTACATCCACACAGCTTAAATAAATGTTTGTATTTGTGGTTTTCAAGTAGAACTTGACAGGGAGTTTTTGAATAGCTGCAAACAACAGTACATTTTGGGATTTAATTTAACTTTAATAAAAGATTGATGTGGTTCTGTTGAGAATTCTGAAAAACTGTAAAGTGTCCCATCTTCAAACTGCTGTTCTGTTTATATTTTTTGGACGCAAAAGCCCTTACCAGCAGAGTAGAAATGCAGTGTTTGTTTAAATGTCCAGAATTGGCTATAAAAAGCTCTTATATTTGACTGTACTCCCAATAAGGAGATGCAAAGGGAGGAATGGGGAGTGAGGCAGGAGCAGTGATGATGAAGCACTTCCCACATAGTGGTGGTACTTCCTGTGTTTGCATAAGCCTCCCGCAGGGACGCTGCTGCTCAGTCCGTCCACCCTTTCACTCCTCCACCCATCTCCTCATCCCTCCATCAGTCCCGCTGATGTAATAACCTCTTCCAGAGGCAGACGGCTGAGGAGCCCAGCCATAACTCAGCAGGCAGGATATAGTAGAATAGCTAACTTCCATCAGTGACGAGACTTGATTTTCATATTTAACAAAATCAGCTGTTTTTGCTCCTTGATTGAGTCCTATTAAAAAAAGGGAAAAATGAAAAACCATAACCTTAAAGAACATGTTCATTTATAACTATTTATTTAGCCAGGACACAAGTTGATTAACTACAAAAGAAAGCTAATGACTCAAATTAGAGACAGCCTATGCATTTATTATACGTCTTTGGAGATAGTAACAGAAAGGAGATAGATGGTGCAAGTCATAATGAAAATAAAAACAATTATAATATTAACTTTCTTAACAATGTTACAAAGTGCTTCCAAACAAGAAACAAAATACAATAAAACAATAATTATACAATACAAATAAAATACAATATAGAAAGTATATGTCATGCTATTAAAAAGTTACTTCATTGGGTTTCCTAATAATTTTATCCTGCCAAAATTAATCGTTTAAAGGAACAGTTGGGCATTTTGGGAAATTTGCTTTCTTGCCAAGAGTTGGATGAGAAGGTGGATATCACTCTCATATCTCTCCATTAAATCTGAAGCTACAGCCTGCTGCTGGTTAGCTTAGCTTAGCTTAGCTTAGCTTAGCTTAGCTTAGCATGAAGACTGAAAACAGGGCAAACAAGTAGCCTGGCTCTGTTGAAAGCACCAGCACCTCTAAAACTCACGAATTAACATGTTATATATGTTGTTTGTTTATTCCGTACCAAAATAAAATTCTTACAATCAGGGTTGTATTATATTTGGGCTAATATTGCATTTATTAGACTAGAAGTTGATTATTTGCCTCAGGCATGACGCTTTGAATGCTTTAGGAAGAAAATATTTATTTCCCCAAAATAAAGAGCTTTGTATCAGTAGTGGACTCAGTCACTTTAGGAGCACTGTGGTCTTTGCACCAGACAGACACTAAGATGCTGCTGCTGTGTTTGTTTTGTGTCAGTTGAGTGGTTTGAGTAAGTTTCTTCATGCACTTCCTCTCTTTGTTTCCCTGCTTTCTGTCACCTCTGCCTCTGTTGCCTGTAACATTTACTGGGCTGGTCTAGCACCGTTTATAGGCACAGTGTCCCCCCCTGTGTCTTTTTCTGACTAGCTGGCTTTTCTTTTTTTTCCGTCCCCTGCAGCATTGGCCTGTCTGTTGGTAGTCAGTGTAATGGTGTGCATTTCCTCTCGTGGTGACTATCAATAGAGTCTGCTGTGTTGCAGACCAACTGGCAGCCACCGCTATTTCCCCATCTTCTTATTGTTTCCATTCCTTATTAATTTTGTATATTTGTCTCACTTTTTCCAGTTTCTTGTTTCCACATATTGCCATTTATCAATAGTTATTCTTGAATCCCCAGTTGGCGTCATCCCAGCCTCATCAGCTGTTGTTTTTTTTTACATATTTCTGCCTTTTTTAAGATTTTTTTTCGGACATAATTCGGCTTTTTACTGACTTTTTTCAGCCGAATTTTCAGACACATTTTGGCCTTTTTTAGAAGTTAGCATGCAGCTTTAGCCATGATGTCTAGCTCTGCTTTTCCTGCAATGTGTGAAACCCAAAGTGTTTCCATACTTTACTGTATGTGTAGTGTTTACCACTTTGAATTTAACATGTGAGGGTGCAGGTCATATCCTCGTGGAACCTCCGCCGTTTTCTACTTCTTCGTTTTGGCTCTCTGCGGCCAACTGCGGTTTGTTTTGGTTGACGGATACGGAAGGGATATGACGTCACGTCAACATTAAAAGCGGTAACTTCCTTCTACCTCCGCATAGACTCAAATGAAGCAAATATATCGTTTCTGACATTAAAAAATCTGTTTCAAAATTGAAAAAAAAACGAAATACATAGGTTTTCCCACCCCTATAAACTAAGATGGTGACCATGGTAAACATTACAGTATAGCCTCTGAGCATCTGCATTTTATTATTTATTTTAAATTAGCATTTGCCTCAAAGCACCACTGTGCTCACACAGACTCAGAGCTGCTAGCATACAGTAGTATCAGTTGTAGCTAACAGGAAGCCAGCAAGCACTTGACAGATGGCAATATGCAGGAGGAGGAGAAGTTCAACCCAAACAAGCACTACATTTTCATTTTTTTTAGGGTTATTACAATAAACATTTGTATGAAACTGATAAATCTTCAAAGCAGTTTTAAAAAATAAAACAGATATTTAAGTCCCATCAAGCAGATTGACTGCTGTAATGCTTGTCAGTGTTGGTTTTATCAGCATCTGTTTCAGGGGTCAGCAGTTAGATTTGGTCATAGATCAGTTTTTCAGCTGTAGTTTAACCTTAAACCCAATCCTAAATTATAATCATTTCCCAGCTGAGTCCACTGAAGCTCCCACCACAGCTGACTGTGTTTCTATTCACACTGCTGCTGCTACTTGTGTATACCAGCAGCACATATAGACTAGACTGCATTGTGTTGATCTAAACACTGAATAAACACTGATTTAGAACTGCTAATGTCCTTTTGTATGTTTGATTTAGTTTCACAATGGAGGTGTTCATTCGCTCAACATCACATTGTGATTTAATACGTTAACGCCCCACCGTACTACCTCAGCATTTCTTGTGTTCTTTGCTGAATGCACAAAAGAAAACAGTCACAGATCTCGCTCTCAGGGCCTCTCAGCTTTGCAGATGTTCAGTGTATGTAGGATCTATGACTTTAAAAACTAATATTTAGCTGAGTTAGGCGTACTGTAAAATGTAAGGCAAACTGATGAGGCAAATTAATATTGGTTGTTTCACCACAAGATATGACCAGTAGGTTAAAGCATTAAAGAGGTTTTAAAAGGTTTAAAACTTTACTTTATGAAACCGTCATGTACACTTGTATGGCCTCTGCCAGCTTTTATGAATGCAGCTACCTGCCTGCCTCTGCCAGAATAGCGGCGCATTGACAAAAGACTGCAGGGCTGGATGTGGGAGACAGATCGCAGGTCCTTATTCCGGCTGTAGTTTGGAGGAGCTCTGCTCGTTTGCAGCTTTTAATGACAGTCTTAAGCACACAGCTGAGCGGCTCCCTGTCCTCCTTCATGGAGATGTTAATGTTAAGCAAGCTGCAGCAGTGTGAGGTAGACGGGCTAATTATAAGGTGTCCTGTGTCAGGGCTCTATGGCGCTCTCTCTCTCTCTCTCTCTCTCTATTTTTGTGAACTGGCATCAGAAAGTCCACTGAAAGAGCTGCATTTTCCGTATACACCGATCAGCCATAACATTATGACCACCTGCCTAATATTGAGTAGGTCCCCCTTTTGCCGCTGAAACAGCCCTGACCTCTTAGAGGCATGGACTCCACTAGACCTCTGAAGGTCTGCTGTGGTATCTGGCACCAAGCCGTCAGTAGCAGATCCTTTAAGTCCTGTAAGTTGCGAGGTGGGGCCTCCATGGATCAGACTTGTTTGTCCAGCACATCCCACAGATGCTCGATTGGATTGAGATCTGGAGAATTTGGAGGCCGAGTCAACACCTCGAACTTGTTGCCATCCACATGATGTAAAAGAAACGTGATTCATCAGACCAGGCCACCTTCTTCCATTGCGCCGTGGTCCAGTTCTGATGCTCACGTGCCCCATTGTAGGCGCTTTTGGCGGTGGACACGGGTCAGCACGGGCACCCTGACCGGTCTGCGGCTACGCAGCCCCATACGCAACAAACTCCGATGCACTGTGTGTTCTGACACCTTTCTATCGGAACCAGCATTCACTTTTTCAGCAGTTTGAGCTCCAGTAGCTCTTCTATTGGATCAGACAACACGGGCCAGCCTTCGCTCCCCACGGGCATCAATGAGCCTCGGGTCTGACCCTGTCGCCGGTTCACCGGTTTCCTGTAGACCAGGAACATCCCACAAGAGCTGCAGTTCTGGAGATGCTCTGACCCAGTCGTCTAGCCATCACAATTTGTCCCTTGTCAAAGTCGCTCACATCCTCCTTACACTTGCCCATTTTTTCTGCTTCCAACACAAAGTTCAAAGTTCAAAATGTTCACTTGCTGTCTAATATATCCCACCCACTGCCAGGTGCCATTGTAACGAGATAGTCAATGTTATTCACTTCGCCTCTCAGTGGCCTTAATGTTATGGCTGATCAGTGTATGTTCATGTTCTGTTAATGACACAAATAGAAACCATAAAGAAATTGGTTTGGTTTGTGAGCCAATCTTCACAAAAGCTGATGTTGCTCCTAAAGAACATTGTGTTCTCGCCTGGAGAGGGGCCCCCAGCCTGGTGTGTGTGTGTGTGTGTGTGTGTGTCCTGATTACACAAGGTACTGAGGCAGGACTGACATGAAGACGGCTGAAAAGAAAAAAAGGGGTCATTAGAAGTTCCTGGATCCTTTTAGAGGGGACTTTTGGGGCTCAGTGAGTTTTCCTAGAAAACCTGCAGTATGTATGAACCTCCCTGGCCTCCGTCCACATTCCTTTACAGAGCTTTGCTTTCCAGACATTTAACTGGCTGGGACAAACGCTCAGAGGAAAACACTGTTACTGCTCACTGAGGCACAGGCACAGACACACACACCCAGTCGTCTGGAGAGAACATGTACAGTACTTAGTGTGTAACATGTGTTTCATCAGCACATGCTGTACGCAAACACACTCACATGATCTTCAGTACATGTGTCTCTCTCTTGCATAACACATGTTTATTAAGGACCATAGTTCAACTTTGAATACAGTTTAAATTATTACATTACAAACTCTGTTTGTTTCACTAGCTGTGTTTCCATTCACATATTTTTATGCACATAATGAAGTATCGCATTGGAAACGGCAAAAATTCGATAAAACTTCCTGAATTGCGCAAAAAAGTTTTTACGCTCACTTGAATTTTTTTTTTTTTTGCCTTTGACGAAAAAGAGTTGATGAGCTAAATGGATTATGGAAACACCTTTACCAAATAAATTGTGACGTAGCGATTAACTCACAGCATGAAACATGACCAATACTAGCTGACATGAAAGAACAATCAAAACTTGCCCATTTGAAACAAATTGCTGAAGACCTCTCTCCATTTTTCTCTCTAGATGGTTAGATGACCAGGGTGACTGGTTTGGTTTCCGGTTTGTAACCTCTACTTCTTCTTCTACTCTGTTGATTATAGCCACGCGTAGCCTATAGTGCCAACTTCTGACCAAACGACGCTGTAGATGAGATTATTCGCTCCAATCCAGTTGATGGAAACGTGCCTAATTCGCATTTCTTTTTTTTGCGACATTTCAAAAGTTTGCTAAAATTAGCTTGACAATTGACCCTTCGCTGGAACGCAGACTGGCCAATCATAGCGTAGCACCAGCCTGCTCCAACCGCGGTCCGACAACTATCCGGCTGTGCTCCGTAGAGTCTCATGCTGTTTCCGATTTTCTTCATTTTCAGGCTGGTTTAGTGGATTTGGAGCTAGTGATGGTTGACCGTTGTGTAATAGTGATACTCGTTACCCGGAGAGGTTGGAAGGAGATAAAAGTTTCTAAAACGTTACGCTTCTACATAAAAACCTGTGGTGCTACGTTAGCACTCCTATTCTATGCTAGCTATTGTAGCTACTGAAGGTATACCGAATGTATACACATGCTACTTTTGCTTTTCAATGATAGTAACAGTGAATAAAGACCTACCTGGCGTTACAGGAACAGTGTTCTTCAGGTGATGGTGCTTCACGTTTACGCTGTGATCTGTAGGCTTTAGCTTCTATCTTTATCTCTTTAACCTTTTTTCGCTGCTGAATCAGTTTGACAGTCCTAATATATCTTTCAAACGCATATTGTAGACCCTTCTTTTCCAAAAATGAGATAATATGTATGCAGGGACTGGTGCAGTAGTGACAGTTTGGCCTCCATGCTAGCTCCGACAGCTTGACGGAATAGCAGCAGGGGGCGGGGCTTAGTAAAGGGTCAATTTGGATACACGGCTGTAATCTTGGCGCTTCGTGTGAGAGTGCATTATTGCTGGTATCTCATTACATTCCAGCAGGCAATTGCACTTTTATGGGAAGTTCTGTCTGTTCTGACGTCCTTTCTATGCACGGTGTTTAGTTTGTGCACTGTAGGTGGCCATATCAGCATATCTGTGTAATAACAAACTGTACTCCTGCAAAATAGTAAACATCCGCCCCTCTTTACCAAAGATAGAGCCACGGAAGATCAACAAGCAATCCTGACCTTTTGTCCTCGGCACATAATTACTGTTTTCCTGCTGCTGTCGCTGTCGCTGACACAGTCATCTGTCATTCCGAGGGGGCTGTTGTGTCAAAGCACAGACTTAACTCCCAAATGACACCAGTTTTCCCAGAATACCCCAGATTACGCATGTCGCTTGCGTGACAAAAGCACACTGGCTCACCACAAATGCTTAACCTCCCCCCTCCCCAGTCCCAGTACACACACACACACACACACACACCCACACACACACACACTCTCCTCTCCACCTCTCCAGTTTGGCTATATCCCATCCCCCATGTAGTTACATAACCACTCCTGGAGCTGAAGTGTGACGCAATAACTGAACGACAAACCAGACACAGTGCCGATTTGGCTCACATGGACTCTTGGCAGTCCGGAGTATTTTTGTGCTGTCAGTTTTCATATCTCAGGATAATAAAATCCTTTCATCCTTCCGTCCAGCCTGCAGATTTGGATTCTTGCGAAACAGCTTCTAATGTTGCATGAGTGTGACAAGGTTATGATGACAGAGGGAGGGGGGGTCTATATATATCATAGTTGTTTTGGAATATTTTATGCTGCAAGGGAATGTTTCTGAGCCCAACCTTCACTTGGCTGTGAGCCATCAATGTCCAAAGTCCACCGATTTTTTTGATTTTATTTCACAAGTAGCCAATGTGTGAACAGTACCTTCTAGAAAACATTTGTTTGTGTAAACAACAAGCAGTCGTCACTTTCATAACTGTGCTACTTCCTCTAAGCCCCCACCGACACAGGCTGCCCTATGTGCTGCTGTCACCACCTGCCTCTTGAAATTCATCTCACTTCTTAGCAATTAGGCAACAAAACAAAACGGAGGCAACCGCAGCAAGCCAGAGACAACAACATGCAAAACTGACAAAACACACACTGAATAACAAAATAAATGTTTCTCCAGGCAGCAGCTTTTCTTAGAAGTACTCCGTCTCTATTTGTCAGTTTTCTCTGACGTTGGACTCAAATTTGTGATTGTGTAAGAATGTTCTCCAGTGACGATGGCTAGTCATCACCAGCATCTACTTCTGTGAATTTTGTGACACTTAACTCACCCCCTCTTCTCCAGATTGCGCTGCAGAATACATCCTCATTATGTAATCCCCCCTTGGCCCCCCCTCCAACACACAAACATACAGTCAGAATGGATAATGGTGGCCCATCCCCCACTACCAACTGCCCCAAGAGGAGAAAACACTGTATAGGATTGGAAAAGACTGAGCTACTAACCAAGCAAACAAACAAGCCCATTACCCTGGGGTCACCCGTCGGTTGACCTGCATGGTGGCACAGTGCTGTAGCTAATGGTCAGACCACGGTCACCTAGTATTTGTTTATATATTGAAGGCTGTGAAAAATACTGGATTACTTTTTGTTGTTGTGTTCTGCTGGCTAGAAATGCTAATGGGTACGGAAGCTGATGCCAGACTCATCTGACTCTGATTCGTTCCGGTTCATTGTGTTTACAAGCAGTTTACTCCGCAAACAAAATGTGTACTTGCAATTATTTGTCTCTGTATGTTCTTTTATATTTTTTTATTTTATTCTTATTTTAGTTTATATACCTCTTATTATTTCTTTCTCTTACTTTCTCTATTTATCTGTACTTATTTCTGTCCTTGCGCTGCTGCAGCAACTGAATTTCCCCGCTGGGTTTCAATAAAGATTCGTCTTATGTATCTGTTGCTATATATAGTAGGCCCAAGCAATATGATAATTTTGATGCAATTAAATCACTGAGCCCATTAACTTGTACTGATCTACATTACCCAGCATTATGAGCAAGGTACTATGTTTTATATAAATACATTTGATAATACCATAGTAATATGGTGATGTTATGTGCAGGTTTGTAATTTTGCTGTATTTTCATTGGCTCTGTAAAATAAATTTCCATATGTTGCTTGACTGGTTCACAAACTAGAATCACAGGCTTCTTTAAAAAAAAAAAAAGTACAATTGGGCTGCAACGATTATTTTCCAATATTGATTTATCTGTTGATTATTATTATTGTTGATTAATCGATAAATATAGTGAAAAGTTGTGAATAATGGCCATTATGGTTTCCCAGAGTCTAAAGGTGGAATCTTCAAATTCCTTGTTTTATTCGTTCCAAACCTCAACAATATTCTGATCAATGTTCTTCAAATTAAAAATAGTTGCCGATTCATTTCATGTTAACCGACTACTAAACGTTTCAGCCCTAAAGTATATCCAATGCGACTTCCATTACGAGAGAGAGAAGTATGAAAAGTTAATAGATAGCTGCAGTAGGAACATTCTTTAAGAACCTAGGAACCTTTTGGGAACTTTGGTACCTTACCTGCGTTTTGACGAGGTGAATATGGGTCTACATTTAGTTTCTCGGACATCGATTTTGGCCCCCAAGAAGTTCAGCGTTATTTAGTGTTCTTCTTGACAAGATAACATGACTGGTTGGTACCAATAGATTCTTTTCTATTGTCATACGATACCAGTATCTTTACTCTAGCTTTAAGACTGAACCCACTACAACCGCCGCATTGTTAAGAGGTTAATTGTTTATATAATAAAAGGTTGATACTTGATGTCCGTGTATACAATATTGCCACACAAAATATTGCGATACTATGCTGTATCGATTTTTTCTTCAGTTCATTTTTTCTTCTTTTCATGCTTCTTTTGCCAGTGTGTGCTATGTCTATACAATGTATTATGTTGACTGTGAACATATATAACTTCAACTATTAGCTGTGTTATAAGCATTAGATAGCATTTATCATGAGTCAAAAATACATGTTCAGAGGTAGCATGCTTATCAAAAACAGCAGGCGCTGATGTTATGTACTGTGGATTTTTTCTAGAGGCTGTTTTCTAATGGCTGTGTGGTTGAGCTGATGACTGCTTCAGGATAAATGGCTTCTGTAACTGATCCTGTGTCTCCTTTTCTTCCAGGAAACGCCCAACTCCGTGTTCCTGGTCATGGAGGTCAGTACAGAAACGTCTGACTGTCTGGATATTTGATGTGTCGGAGCTCATATCCTCTTCTCATGTGTTGTCACTCGTGTTTTCAGCGTACCTTGTTACTTACTCTAAAAAGTAATTATTAACTTAACAAGATTCTTTAATAAAATAACACGAGTGATGACATAAATCATGTAATGGTTTAACCCAAACACTGGCTGTCGGCATGCGTTCTGTGCTCCACTGCTGCCGTCCCCCTCCCTGTCAGTCTTTTCCTCTCTTGTTTTTATAGTTTCTCTCGGCCTCACCCTCTGCATCCTCCCCAACTTTCTCTGCTCGTTTCGCAACACTCTCAGCTGCCTGCAGGGTAGAAAACAAACCGTGACTGCACCTTAAATTACTCACCGAAAGCACACCCCCCCTGTTTTCTAGGAATCACATTCCCCGAAAGCCTTTGCTTAAAATCTTGTTTTGATTTATATTTAGACAGCTCTACAGTATACTCCATCAATAATCCTTTGGAATCTTGGATCAGCTGTCATAGGACTAGGTTACATTAATTTACAGCACTGTTTTTCATTTTTTTGTGGTTATATTTTCCATTTTCAGCTAATGGTTTAGGGGATATTGAAGGGGGGCATGCCCTTACTGCACGTTGAAGCATGGACCTCAGTCTGGCTAAATCAATGTCCCTGCCTCATGTTTTGCTTAGCAGGAAAAAGCTAGTCTTACTCAAACGTTGGTGGAAGTATCAGATGAAAGTGTGCTGAAGAGATGAGTGCACTGAGCCAGGTGTAATCCCTACTGTATGAAGACAATGCTGTGCCCTTTGAACACTCAGTCTGGAGGGTAAAAAACACAATTAATATGTTGGACCAATGTTTGAAGGGACAAAGATGTTTGTCTTGGAACATTTAGTGCAGCATTATGCCAACATACACTAGCAAGAATAATTTGAATAGGGCTCAGATAAATTGCGTGTAAACTGTAAGTGAGCCATACAGCATGGCAACATGATGGATAGCTAACTGCATACCTCTTCTGTGGTCTGACTCTGGCTGTATTTGAAACCACCTACTACATACTACTGAGGAACGCAGTATACAGTACATACTGCATACTTCTGATACTATACGGTATGTACTGCATACTGCGTTCCTCAATAATATGCAGTATGCCAGCAAAGCGATGTATTTGCAGTATGCTAGACGAGGCTTTAGCCTTTAAACCAGTTCTTAAATCACTGGACAACAAAAATAACTTGTACCACTATTACAATATTATTGAAAAATACAACTTAGATTTAGTTGTTTATGTTATGTTAGTTTACTTTATAAGATACTGCAGGTTTAAACTATTTATTCTAACAGCTCATAGTGAAGTCAGACGAAAAGGATCATCAACGAGGGGAGACGGGAAATATAAAACATTGATCCACAACATTTACTTAAACTGCTTTTTTAGTTACAGAAACAAAACAGTGGACTGATTTCCCTCTAGATATTAGAGTAATGTTAAAAAGGGTCATGTTGTCTCAGCAGGTATCTCTCTGCCCCGTCAGAAGCAACTCTTTCCCTCTTCTCTCCCCTCGCCAATCTGCTGCTCTGTAGCCGTTCTGCGAGCGTCACTGGCCGGCTGGCGAGCAAGCTACGCCCGCGGGCGATCGTGGAGCTTTTCAACTCCAAAAATGCAGAATCAGTACGACATCCGGGTATTTTTGGCATACTGTAGATTTTGCTTTTGTTCGCATACTGCATACTACATACTACATTTTGGCCAAATCAGTACGTACCACTAGTATAGTATGAGGTTGTACTACTAGTATAGTATGAGGTTTAGAATACAGCCACTGTCTTTAAATTCTGATCATTACAGTGTGAAGCTTTGCTAAACCCACAAAATGACCATTTGTACATCAATTCCTCTCCCTGTGTTACCTTGAATTTATAAAGAAAACTTGTTGTCGCATGCCTCCACAGTGAACAGAGAATCAAAAAACAGAAAAAAGTCTTGATAAATTGAAATAAATGGGGGGCCGCGTTTAACAACAGCAAAACTATATCAAAACATCCGTTTACAAACTCTCACACAACTCGTGCAGTTTAATCCAAGTCTCATTTATCCAGTCGTATGCTCACTACTTCCCAAGTTTGAAAATTATGTAAATAAGCTGTGGCAGTCATCAGATTTCAGCCTAATTGAACACCTATGGATGATGAGTGAAGTATTAGACGGCGCTCTCCACCACCACCACCATCATCAAAACACTAAATGAGGTCATATGTTTTGGAAGGATGCTGTTCATCCCTCCAGTAGAGTTCAGAGAATCTGTGCGAAGGAACACTGTAGCCCATGGTGGGCTTTATGTTGCTTTCCTTTTAATATGTCGCCCATCTATACATGAAGTTCACCTCAGAAGCAAGGACCAGGGTAACACTGAGGATTCCTATACAGCGGAAGTGGACTATAACCTTATTCAGTCTTGCTTGTCTTTGCTTATCCACTCACTTTCTTTTAACCTACCACACCACCCCTCTCTGTCTGTTGTTGTTGTCCCTCTTGAGAACTAACTGCTCTCTAGCAGAGGTTGTCAGCATACATATGCACGCATAATACCAAAATGTGCTTCACAGCTTGACATCGTTGAACCTGAATTGAGTTATTGCTGATAGTGATTGTTTGTCTCCCGACAGTACTGCAATGGAGGTGATCTCGCCGACTATCTGCAAGGTAAGCATCACACTAATCTGTCCGCCACACACACGCAGATTGTTGTTCATCAAAACAAAGTTATTAATGCCGCAGAGGAGGAAAAACTGTGTGACTGCAGCTATTATGAGTGTAGGTGTGGGAATGTGTCCATTTGTGTGATGGATAGTTTGTGGAATAATGTAACTCTGTATCATGTGGGGATGTTAAAGATTGTGTGTATTTGTGTTTTCTATGTGGGGGATGTGCGTGTGGGAACCACTACAGCTTTGTACAAAGGGTTCCTTCTCTATTTCAGAGCCAGTCAGCACAGTGTTTATGCCTCTGTGATAGCTTATACAAAGGTCAGCATTTCTGGTCGTAGAGCAACAAGTCGGCTTAAGCTGAAATGATACATAATGGACAGTGAAAGTGATCTTTGGTAGTTCTGTTTTGCATGTTTCTGAACCCAATGTCCTCTCCAGCATTTGAGTTTCAGAACAGTGAACTCACCCCATTTGACAAAGACGTTCTAAAGAGAGTCAATAAGTAACTCATAATGTGTTGTTATAGTTGCTGCGAATAGCTTCATTGAGTTAAAATCAGGTCAGCTTCTGGAATCTCAAATCCCTCCAATTGAATGGCAGTGTGTCAATACATCTGTTAGATAACCACAGGTGTTTACACCTCTGTTCCATAAAAACACTGATTGTGTTGCTGGAACAGCTCCCTTATCACTGTACTTTTGTATAATGTCCCTGCCCCATGTCCAAATTTGCAGTTTATAGAATGGGTCACGGTCAGACCCGTCGATGACGCGGTGGTCAGGCCAGGAGTCTCTGCTTGAGTAACGCTGGTGGTTGTGAAATAAAGCTGTGGGGTCATAGTGGTTGTTCAGTGTGTGGTGATCCGACTGAACTTATTAGTCATTGTGACTGTGGTCTCCCCGGTTGAGGGCTTCTGTGTTCACTTACAGTACATGTTTCACCAAGTCTGTGAACAATAAGTAGGTAACGACCATCTACTGCTGAATTCACTAGTGAATGATTCTACTACTTGTTAGAAGTTGGTCCACTGTGGTGGGCAGAGAGCAACAAACCCCCAAATCCTAGATTAATGTTGATAAGCTTACTGGTTTGATCTATGCCTACACTGTAATCACAATTGCTCAAAAGAGAGACGGAGAGAGGAATCCTCTTAGTCTCACATCGGATTAGACTTATTTCACTACCACCAGGGAATAGGACTTTCACTGCCTCAATTTACAATATTTACCTCAGGTTTATTAATATGATATGCTAATTATTAGCTTTCAAGTTAAGTTGATAAGCAGTTTTTGCATGAGTGTTGGTTAAAGCATGTTTTTTTAATTATATTCAATTTTGACTCTGCATCATGTGAGTGCAAATCAAGGAAACTAGTCATAGAAAACCAAGGAAACTAGTGATAGCAAACCAAGGAAACTAGTCATAGCAAACCAAGGAAGCTAGTTATAGAAAACCAAGGAAACTAGTTATAGAAAACCATGGAAACTAGTGATGGCAAACCAAGGAAACTAGTCATAGAAAACCAAGGAAACTAGTCATTAATTCTTTAGGCAGCAGGAAGCACCTGAATGAGAATAGGTCAGCCTTAAGACAGTTATCCAGGAAAACAATCGGCTAGAAGGTGCATCTTAATGAGCAGATTTGCTTAAAGGTGCCCTGTGGAGTTTCCTTGTCAACAAACAACAGTAAATTGTTTACATTCAGCTATAATCATTTCTTTATCTCCTCTTCTTTAGCAAAGGGGACACTGAGAGAAGACACACTGAGGGTTTTCCTCCAGCAGATTTCTGCTGCCATGCGCATCCTCAACAGCAAAGGAATCATCCACCGTGATCTGAAACCACAGAACATCCTGCTGTCGTACGTGGGTCGCAAGAAGTCCAACATCAGTGGCATCCGCATCAAAATAGGTGAAAAGAAAGTCCTTTATTGAACTAAATTGTTGTACATACTAGATTTAATATCAATATGCTTATGCATCTAGTGTCTTGTAGTGACCCATATGTAGTGTTTCCCACCTTTTGATCAGCCGTAACTGTGTCAGAGGGCTAAAATAAAAACAACGAAGAGCAATTGTTGAATCCAAATTACAGTTACAATAAAAACAGTTTCTTAAAAGTCATGCTGCTTTTAGTTGGTCCAACTTTTGAATTCAAATAATATGAATAAGCAGAATGATAGACAAAAAGTGCACTAGGTATGGAAGAGATCATTTTATTTTCCAAACCTTTTCCGTGTACATAATCTTGACTATCAAACAAATCCCTACTATGCTATCCACACTCATAACATCTTATTGTGGCAACTACAGTATTGTAATGAATGCATTTCTGACAATACTCATTTTCCATCACAGTCTTAGCTCGGTTTTGAGTGCTAGACAATATTATGCATGTGTTACTGTTCCCAGTGTTTGTCTCCCAGACATTCTCCAGAGTCCAACAATAGTGGTTTGTGTTACTAGTAATAATAGCACATGTGTACTGACTGGCTGGTTTCATGCTTCTATTCTGCAGCTGACTTTGGCTTCGCACGGTACCTCCAGAGCAACATGATGGCAGCCACACTATGTGGGTCACCCATGTACATGGTCAGTGTGTTTTACTGTATATGTTTTGTTGTGTGTATATAATTGCAGCTGAGGTCAGCCATTTTAAAATGACCTGTCAGCTTCTTCAGCAGTGTGTTGCATAACTGTCATGGCTCTTTACTTGTGACCTTTCCTCCCTCAGGCCCCAGAGGTCATCATGTCCCAGAACTACGATGCCAGGGCCGACCTGTGGAGCATAGGGACGGTCATTTACCAGTGTCTGGTCGGCAAGCCACCGTTCCAGGTTAATACAGTGCACAACAAACACGCACAGTTGTGTTTGTAGATGTGTGTGTGTCTGTGCATCTAATCTCTCTATATATATTTTCAGGCCAATAGTCCCCAAGACCTGAGGATGTTCTATGAGAAGAACAAGAATCTACAACCTATGTAAGTTACAAACTCTCTTCTCTTTTGCTTTAACGCTCCTCTTACAGTGTGTGATTTGGGCTATCCCACATGAAAGGTGACAATTGTGAGAAAAACTGTGGTGCAATCTTTAAGACCAGTGCAGCAGGATGACATGGTTCTGCTTGCATGTGTTGTATTGATGATTGTAGACTCTTAGTCTTGTTCCTCGTTACACCGTAGACCTACAGTTCACCATGCATCCATAGCATCATCTGACATGAATGACAAAATGAATGTTGTACAGTCTGGCACAGATTGTGACCAAGACTTTATTAGATCCATCTCGCACAGTGTGACGTGCAATGAACTTGTAATATTGTTGTTTTTGCACCCCATAAGAAACAAGGTATTCATTTTCCAATGCTCTCTTTACCCAGCATCCCACGGGAGACATCCCAACAACTTGGCCACCTTCTGCTTGGGCTGCTGCAGAGGAATCAGAAAGACAGGATGGACTTTGGTCAGTGGTAACATAGTAGTAATGTCTTTTAAACATCGAATGATAAATGTATTGTTCAGGTTTGGTTTATACATGTTCTGATTCTCTGATCTGCTGCGTCCCTCTAACCCCTCACTCTACAGACGCGTTTTTTAGCCATCCTTTCCTGGAGCCGTCACCCACCATTAAAAAATGTAAGCACAAAGGTCACATTCCCAAGCAAGATAACTTACTGTACTACACTTTCACATCCTTCAACTTGAAACCATGATTAATAGACTATATTTATTCCCCTCAGCGTGTCCGGTGCCGGTCCCCAGCGCCTCCAACGCGACAGTGACGGACAGCTCCTGTGGCAGCTCCCCATGCATCCGCTACAACTCCCCTCCTGTGAGTTTGATATTACTTTATAAATCCTCAATCAAAGGGGATTACACTTACACTGTGACAAAAGTAATAGGATGTTAGCCATTCCTCCCTGTTGTGCTCATATTGTGCCTGCTTGCTTCTGTCAGTGCAAACAGGTCCTGACAAGTGAAACATGGTGTCCAAAAAGGGAAAATAAATGGACCCTTCATAAACCCATTTTACCCCTTTACTCATGTTCTACTATTATAAATACTGCTAGTTTAATTGTTGTAACTGCTGCTACTAATAAATCCACTGCTAGTTATAATGATCTCTTTGCACAGTTGATTTCATCTCACAGCAGCAGTGGGTACGCAGGGCGAGTTAATTTCCCAGGACGTCAGTGTTCTCTGTAACAACGTGATTACATTAGTTTGACAGTCAGCACTGCCCTGCCTGGAAGCCTTAATTGCATCATTCAGGAGGCACACTACAACTTAATCCTCTTTCTCTCCCTCTCCCTCTCTTTCTGAACACACAGTCTCTCCCGGACATGCAGACACTAGCAGAAGATGGTCTGTCATCCCCTCCGCTCGGTCCGCCCAACTTCCTGCAGCTGTCCAAAGAGTCTGCAGGAAGCACCAGCAGTAAGAACTCGTCCTGTGACACTGACGACTTTGTCCTGGTGCCTCACCTCTCTACTGACAGCTGTAAGTGCCAACACACATCCTGTACTGTTGTATTTCCCCTGAATTCACTCCGGTGTGACTCACCTGATTATTTAAAAAGGAGATCAGCTCTTTGGCTTCTTTAACTTCTTTTGTGGAACATGCAGAAATATTACCTTTAGGGCGGGGCTATATGGCAGAAACAGTTGATATCGATGTATAACAGTAATTTCTGTTTCATGTTAGACTTTATGTAATGTTAGCATTTCTCCTTCAAGGTTGTTGTGACAGTTAAACTGTTGATTTCTGTCCCAACACAGAAAAAGTTTCCTCGGAGGGAGCGCTCGTGCCTCCCATATAACTTGTAAACCTTTGATAGCAAAACAATAGCATGTGGTGTGTTTAGCTAACTCAACCAATTTTGCTAGGTGGGCTGTCAAATCTTAAAATGCTTCCATATGGTTGGTTTAAAAATAGTTTTGTTTCTGTAATTTGATTGGTTGTTAGTACGTTGCCAAGTACAACACACATAGCACATGTCACCAAATCCACTGCCAGTAAATTAGACAGCTGCTAACCATTTCATGCTGTAATTGTAGACATCGGTGCACAAATGATAGATACACTGTGCACACGCTTACCCTCTTGACTGGTAAAATGAACCCTCATAGTCTGCACCTGCTGCAACACACACACACACATCCACCTGCTAGTCCTCCACTCAAACAATGAACAAAGCACAGAGCATTGGGAGTGGCATTTTTGAGTGGCATTTAATTACCTAATTACTGCTGATATATACGTCAGTAAAGCCTGTTGCACCTTCGTCATTCTTTTCTTTCCTTCTCTCTCCCTCCTCAGATGACCAGCCGATGGGAGCCGGTCGTCGGCCGTCCACTGAGTTCCTCATGTGTGGAGGGTGAGTT